>JAPZDX010000013.1:1766320-1784998 GCA_029783625.1 Naso annulatus | reverse complement strand
CTCTGTACCTACTGTATGCACACACACGCACACGCACGCACAAACACACACACACACACACACACACACACACACAGAGGTACACATGCAGATTGAGATCTGTGTTTTGGGAGGTTTATTGGATTTTAATCAGCCTGACAATGAGATGATCTCCTGTGTGTTTGTGTGTAGCTGTGTATGTGTTTTACTTGTACATGTGTGTTTGAAATCACCTGCTGGCCTTCATCCATCCACAGTTATCCTGTGTGTTGTGTCTTCAGTCGCTGCTGGTGGTCACTCTCTTCATTATACTCTGTTTGCTGATGTCAAAGTTGGATTTTAAGACACATTTGGAGACAAACTCGACACGTTTTACTGTGTGTCAGTCAACACTGACACATCTGCACACAGTGACCTCCATTCCTTTAGCTGCTCGTCTTTGTCTTGAAAAGGACAGTCATGTTTTCTGAATGTGATGTGATGTTGTTCAATTAAATGACGTAGTTTGACATTTTACAAAATTATTAGCTTTTGCACCAAAGCTAAATGAGAAAAGTCTTATGTCTATCTGCTAAATATAAATGTACAACCAGCTGCTGGTTAGCTTACCTTAGCATAAAGACTGGAAACAGAGGGAAGCTGCTAGCCTGCCTCTTCCTGACGCCTTTAAATCTCACTAATTAGCACATTTTATCTTAGTTTGATCTGCACAAAAACACACGTGTGAGAAAAACAGGGGAGTTAAGTGCTTAATGTTTGTGTTTAATCATGTGTTTGAAGCAGCAGCTCTGCAGTCAGAGTAATAACCTGCCTGCCTGTCTGCAGTCTTTGTCGTGCATGCATAGAATAAGCTGATCTGAGTGAGTTTCTCTGAGTCGTTTGTTTTTTATTTAAAAGTGAATGTGAAAACACTGAGGCAGAGATTGCTTTGAGTTAAGGAAACTGGTGAAACAGCAGCCACACAGGAAACCAGCAGCTGAAACAAACCTGCATTAGTGTGAATGTGCACATCTGCAGGAATCCAGAGGGAGCACACCTGCAAATGCACAGCTCACCTGTATGTGTATGTGTGTGTGTTCAGGTACAGAGAGGCTTTTGACAGGCTAATACCACAGGTATGCAGCACTGTGTCAACCTCTCAGTATGTGTGTGTGTGTTTGTGTGTGTAAAGGTCTAATTCCACACACAAATTCCTACGTTCCTCTTTTGTCCAGCTTATGTTCAGCTGAGTAATTTTGTCTTTTTGTTTTTTGTCTCCTCCTCATTCAACTCTCTGTCTCTCTCTCTCTCTCTCTCTCTCTCTCTCTCTGTCTCTCTCTCTCTCTGTCTTTCTCTCTGTCTCTCTCTCTCTCTGTCTGTCTCTCTCTCTCCCTCAGGACCCAGCTGGTATCTTTGAGCTGGTTGAACTGGTTGGAAATGGCACCTATGGGCAGGTCTACAAGGTAAGAACCGATCATCCCTGCCACGTGTGTGTGAATCTTCCTCTTATGAACTTCATACAGTGACATGCTGTACTGTAACGTCTCCTCTGTCACAAATCCGAAATGTTTTATGATAAAAACTGTAAGGAGTCAGAAACTATTTCAGTGTAAAAGCTGTTGATTTCTCAGAGCTAAGTTTGAGGTTGATGATATTTAGAGTTTGCAGCAGATTCTGGTAATGAAGTGTGGTTGATTAATGGCACTAAATGGTTATTTTCACATTATTAACTCCTTAATTATCCAATAAAACCCTCAAAATGGCAAAAGAAATCACTTAAATTATGAACCTTTCATGACTCAACTCACTAATAAATCCCCTAAATCATGTTCACATCAACGTTCAGCACATGTAACTTATAATTATTGATGAGAATATGATCTCACCTGGTTATTTTCACTACAGCACAGTCAATAATCTTTTCTACAATAGTTTGAAAATAGAAAGACCACAGACGTGTCAGTGTGGTTTGTTAACATGCATGTAATTTATTCTCTTTCTTATGTCCCCCCACCTCCCACCCCTACACAGACACACACAGTTACTCAGTCACAGTGTGATGCAGACTGCTGTCGCTCTGTCTGGTCTGTATGTTCAAGCTTTGAGCTGCACACGAGTGTCTGAACACTGTGTTGTCAGCTGACTGCGAGATGTAAGAAGCCATAAATCTCCTCACTGAGCGTCGAGGTGTTTGTCAGTTCAACAGTAAAATGTAAAAATATTTGAGTTTAGCGAAACAAAATGGGACATTGACAAGACTTTGCTATGATTAAACTTCTCTCGTTTTTTTTTTTTTTTAAATAATTCTAAATACATCTGTAGATTGTGACACTGCTCTTCCTTTGGTCCTTAGCAACACGCTCGCAGAGTGTGAAGTTGATTCAGTGAGCGGGTGTCGGAGGATTCTGTCTCTATGCACAACTGAGAAGAAGCTCCGCCTGAAAATTGTTTCCAACATTTAGCAATGAACTCCAAAATTTTTCTCATGCTTCGTCATGCGCTCAAAGTTTGACACACTGCATTTTTACAGCTGCACATGACTCGGTCTGCTTCTGCAGCAAATCTGAACTCTGCTGTTGGACTGAGGAGCTGAAACTGAACTGGCTGGATTTGATTTTTGTGTTTTTGTAAAGGTGCATTTAAAATGTCATCATGTTAATGTAAATTAATTGTTCTGATTTAATCTGCTTGATTGCTTTGTCTGTATATTTAGGAATTTGTAATTATGGGAAAACACTTGTATTTTGTAACCGCAGTGACAAAAGTCAGTATTGTACTCGAGTATTTGCTCTGTCAGGGGCCACAGAAAACATCCCTGCATGTGTCACAGGTTGCTGCCCCCTGCTGTTCAATCATGACAAGCTTTGAAACTTTCTGATGGCTAGAAACAGGTTAGTTTTTGCCATGTTTTTTATAAAAAGTGCTGCTTGTGGAAGAATAAATGCAGACTGAATGGAGGAATGATGGACATTTCATCTGTCACCTGCTGTTTGCTGCTCATAAGATGTTTGAAAAATGTGACTTGTCGGCTCTGCAGGAAGTCACTTCATCTTTTTCCTCCTCCTCTGACTCCAAAGAAATCACACAGTTTCATTTTGGACCAAATCTGAAGTTACTACTGACTTTGTCCTTTGTTAGACGGTGGAAGACGCCCACGCAGGCGGTAACAACACAGCAGAGAGGCTGTGTGTGTGTGTGTGTGTGTGTGTGTGTGTGTGTGTGTGTGTGTGTGTTCTCTCACTGCAATTAACACACTTACACACAGAGTTTCAGCACATTCGTTGTGGCTGCTTGATGTTCAGTATTGATCTGCTGTTTCAACAAGGTGAAGCCTCCTTTGGCAAAATGATTGATAGCACAAACTGTGGTCGATCACAAAGCGTCGTGGGTAAATTAAGACCTTGCATTATAAAATAATAACACACACAGAAAGAAATATCACCTCATGAGACACTCTCATTCAGAATTCAACAGTTTCACCAAATGGCTCAAAGGCAGAGCAACAACGCCCCAACCGATCCTGTTACGATGGGACGGGAAGAACCCAAACACAGAACCTGACTCAGGTTAATAAGAACGTTTATTGGATAAAACTGACTGTGACGATGATGAGAGGAAGAGTGCAGTGATGAAGGCAGCGGGGAATCCCTTAAAATAACCTTTCGATAATGCTCCCAAAAACCTGCCCCTTAAAACAATAGAACACAAAGGAAAGACACTGTAAACAGATTTTTTTTTAACTCTAATAAGTAATAATTATAAATAAAGTACAAACTTGGGATATTATATAAGAAGCTCACAATGTTGCCCTGCCAAACAAAGGACAGAAATCTGAGAAAATATTTTAGATTTTCTATATTTTTGCATGTCAGCAGAGCTGCAGAACTCTCAAGGCTAAAACAGAAATTAACTGGATATAATTAACAGGCAGCATCTCCATTTTGCCTGTAATTAGTGCCAAATTACATCTATTTTTTCCAGCAAACTTCATCAGAAATGTGCAATTGCGTCATCTGCTTTCCAGGAAATGTTCATGATGCTGTGAGTCCTAAAATATAAGAATTAACAAATATTTCCCTCTGATGTGAAGCGGTGGAAAGTCAAAATATGTTGTCCTGAGTGGAAATAGTCGTGTTGCAGTTGTGGCTGTGACGTTTCTTGATCCTGAGCTGAATATTATTCATTCGTCCTCTCTGCCAGCGTTTTCCAGCTGCTTTCAAATGGTTTTTCGTCCCTCGGGGTTGCTAACGCCTCCCCTCCCTGCTCCCACTTTCAGTCTCTTTCTCAGTTACAGACGATGAGCGAGCAGGAGAAAAGGAAGATGTGGTTGATGATGGAAGCCTGAATATTCTTTGAGAGCATTAAAACACATAAAATATATTTCATGTGTACATTTGACTGCAGGCATTTTGCTGCTGCTGTGGATGTTTTTCTAAGCAGCCTGTTTGCCGCTCTGAGGAATCAAACCTGCGACCTTCTGATGGCATTTGTAGTTTCAGGTGTGTAAAAACACACTGTTAGGAGGCTGCGTTGAGTGGCTTCAAGTTTTAACTCAATTTGATTAATCAGCGAATCTGTCATATTGACTGAACACAGAGACGCTCCTGTGACCTGCGAGCTTTTTGTCTCTGAACGTCTCTCTCACGTTGCCTCACTGTGCCAGAGTCGCTGTCAATGTGACATATTTCCTCTCTGGGGTTAAATGAGGATGTAAATGCAGCAGCGTTTGATTAAAAGCGAAGGGTTAGACCTTTTTATGTCAGAAACAAGCCACGACTTGTTGGGCGTAATAATTTCTTTTTGACACGGTGACGGTCATGATCGGGTGAAATGAGGCAAAATTGAAATGAACAGTTTGTTCTTGTGTTTGTTGTGAGAATACAGACCTGATAACTCAATGGAATGTAAAAGTTTGACACGTTAATCGTCTTCATTTGTCAAACCTGAAAGATAAATAATTCCTCTGTTGGAGGTATGAAGGTGTCGTCGTCGTCTTTGAAGCAAAGAACTGGTTTAAGAGCAACGCCTCCTTCCTCATTCAGGCCTCGTGTTCATCACATCACTGTCAGCTGGGACACTTCCAGGGAACAAGATGCAAAAACAGGGTCTGATCTGATGTAAAAAACAAAACAAAAAACTTTTGTTTACTTGTGTCCAAATCTTCTTCAATAAATAAAAATTTTTCTTCATTGCTCTTGGCTGACAAGGACTAATGTGCAACACCACCCCAAAACATTTCCATTCTGATAAACATTCTGATAAAAAACAAAACACACAAAGATCCAAAGCAAATACAACAACAGAAACGTGCTGCGATAGCAGCAGAAAACCAAAACAAATACATTAAATTTAAGTAGTAAAGGTTGTGCAGGAGAAATCCATCACATGTGGGTCTTTAGTTTCAGTGGTTGGGATCATTGTTGCCTTCTTGTGTGCTCAGGGATGAAGGTTTGCTGCCTTGATTGAGCAATTTTTTCTGCTTATATGTCACAATTGAGACGTGTTATGAATCATCATATCCTCTAATTTTGGGCTTAACTACCTTGAACAAAAAAAAACCTTCTCTTGTTGTCAGATATATCAAAGTTTCATAGTCAAAATGAGACCTTTAGATATTGAAATGAACACTGTGTACAAGTCAGAAGCTTTTTACCATGACCTCTACGTGACATGAAGGCAGCTTAACTGTAAGGTGCTGCTTTAGCATGAAAAGCATTAGGATGAAACAGCTGCAGCTCGACATTTGTCTAACATGACCATGTTAGTCCTCACATGCTAAAAATCCCAGTATCCTGTTGGTGTTTCACCTGGAAAAGGAGGCAAATTTTGACTGAGATTCAGGGAAAACTAAGATCTCACATCCTGGTTTGCCATTACAATAAATAATCACAATTCCAGTTGAAGATGGGATTCATTGGGCAGCTCATGACATGACATTCTACTGCCTGAACTAATAATTATGCACCAAAAACACAATGTAATATTTTCCTTTTTAACCACTTCTGCCAAATATGGTGCAGTTTTCATTCTCATCACAATAACACACCAACACAGAATGACACTGGTCCTCCACATCTGTTATTACAGAGCTGTGACAGAAACTCTGCTGTTTTTTCTCTCTCAGTCGGTTTCTGTATCTGTTTCAATGTGTCGGGGCTTGTGTTCAGGTGAAGAATGTGAGGCTTGTTGGAACGCGAGACCTGAGGTGTGTTTTTTACGCCTCAGGCTGCTTCTAAAGGAGATTCTGCCCTTTTCTATCTCCAGTCATCCTCCTCCTCCTCACCTGCCACCTCCCTCTGTTCTCGCTCTGTCGCTATCTTTATCTCTCTCCGCATGTGTGGACTCAGGTGGTGTTTTAATACAGCTTCCTCATGCTATAATCTTTCTCTCTTTCTCACACACACACACTTACTGGGAGCTCTGTGTCACCTTTGGGAGATTGTCTGGCCGGCCGTCAGTGTCGGAAGAAGAGAGATAGCAGAACAAAGAGCCTCTGTGAGCCGGTATCTCATCCTCTCATCTCTGCTGTTTTATCTGCATCAGTTTTTATTGCTTCATCACGGGGGATCGCTGCCGTTTGTCCTGCAGTCACAGCAGCAGTTCACACACTTAACCTGAGCTCTGAGAAACACGTTTCCTGAGTTATCTGGATAACTCTGCCGAGTAAATCCCAGAATCCACACAAATGTGGAACACGGTCTGATGTGGAAACCTGGTTTGTTTGAACAGCAAAGTTATCCCGATCACTCAGTCAATCCTGGAAACAGCTCAGTCAAAGCAGTGACACAGTGAAAATCTGAACTCTGTGTCTTGTTTTAATCTCTGACAGAAGGCTTATACTCTTCACCTTTACAAAGTGTCACAGTAAATTCCTGTTTTGCACCTTAAATTCCCGAATCAACAAATCAAAGAGAAGTTCAGGACAGATTCAATGAAACATTCATCAGGTAAGATCCTTAATGGTAAATACTTGACCTCAGCAAATGCATACAGCACAAGAATCCTAAAAGCCTGAATATGTTTGATGTAAACCAGTTTGTTTGATGTTTTGTGTCTCAGAATTTTAATACCTGGTGATTATATTTTTCTTGCTGACTGAGGTGGAAAAGGACACATTCTTTACTGATGTGAACAGGAAAGATACTTGTGGAAAACAAGCGCGAATTTGCAACAGCTGTGACCAGCAGCAAAAAATGTTGGGATGCAAAATACTGTGTACTTGTGTGAATGTTAAATATTTACTAAATATTTAGGAAGAAACAAAGTAAAGAAATAAAATTACCGTCTGTAGTGATGCCTCCCACAAGAGTCCGCGACTAATTGATGAGTTACAGAAGGGGGCAGGGCTTAAATGTAAGGGTGGGGCAATCCATGACCAATGAAAGTGTGTGTGTGTGTGTGTGTGTGTGTGTGTGTGTGTGTGTTTCATACATGAATACATTTAGAAGTTATGCGCTTTCATGTTACGGGCCACTCCCACGCCCCAAATTTTACTAGTTGGCCCAAACAGTTAATTAGCTGTCCTTTGGTTCATTGTTAACATTTGCACTAAATGTTGTGCAAATCTCTGAATCCAAAACCGTAAACTGAAACTCACTATAATGCTCCATAAAGGCAAGGAGGGTGCAGAATCAGGTGATAATTTTCTACAGGTTTGTGCGATCCCCATTCAATACTGTCCCATTGTTTTCACATTGCCATGACTATTATACAAATGTAGACTACAGCCATTTTTAAGTATCACATAAAAGATAAAAATTGGTTGAAACTGACATTTAAATATCAGTGATTGAAATAATTTACAAAAAAATAATGGATAATTGGCCTAAACATTCTTCTTGGCCAATCAAAGCAGCAGCTGCACAGCTGGAAACTTGACCAAACCGACCTAAACAAAAAAATGTGAAATCAATTTAAAAAAAAATAATTTTGAATGTAACAGATGTAAATAGGGGGGTACCTAAGTTCCTCTGACAGTGCTGTGGAGGTACATCAAAGAACAAAAGGTTGACAACCGATGCTTCAAAGAGCATCAAGACCTTCTTCAGTTACATAGAACTGAAAAGCCAGGTGTTAAAGCTTTAATTAATCTTTTTTAATCAGCTTACAAGCCCAAATCACAGCTTAGACTGGAGAAAATCACATGCATACATACACATATATAAACCCAATAAACTCAATAGCAGCAGCCCATGATATTATAGGCTATGTGAATAGGCAACAGATTAGATGATCAGTGATATAAGGCTCCCATGTTGCGCTCCATCTCTCAGGGGTCCTATCTAGTGCCTGAGGGGTGCTTATACAGCCTTGGGCTGAACATTGATGTCTGAATGAGTCATCAGCGATTGGATGGGCAGGGGGAGTGGCAAAATAGAGTGAGACAGAAAGATAAAGGGAAAGGGATCTGTTTCTTTTCGTGCCTTGAGAAAATTACAGAAAAGAAAAGATGGAAAAAAAAACCCCAAAGCCAAAAGGAACACAAAGTGAACAAATGGAAAAGGGAAACGTAAAGTCAATGTGACTTTACAGCATCTATCTATCTATCTATCTGTCTATCTATACATACATACATACATACATACACATATAGGTATACATATATATACAGATGGATAGCTAGATACTGATAGATCATGCCTGTCCTTACTGGCAATATCATGTCATGGAAACTTTCAAAGATCTCCTGTGTGCTGACAGTGACTGGCCTTTCTGGATGGGGGTCATCTTCCAGACTGTCCGGTCGTGATTAAATTGAGCAGCCCACTTCTTCACTTAGACTTTTAATGAAAACCAGGCCTAGTTAAGAATTGAGTTGAGTGATTCTTACTTTGCCCTGGAGGCTCTAATAGACAGTGTTGCTAAATTGCCTGTGTTTCAGGGGATTAAAGGCGTAAATGTGATTGCTCATCATTGTCAGAGGCTCTTACATGCTCCACTGTAATGTATTATAATGTATTCTTTCTGATCTACCTCTTATCAAAGTGTACCTCATGTTAATGAGTTGAGCCTGGCCACATAAATGCAAAAACTGCACTTGGCACGTCCCAGAAGCACTGGGCAGGGTGCACTTTACTGGGAGCTGCACCACAGGGCTCATGAAACTAGAGCCCCCTGGTAATCCATGCCATACACTTGCTTTTTTTGAAAGAGAAAGAAAAACTAAAACACATACATCTTTTCTTTGACTTCATCTGCAACGAGATGACCCTGATGACTGTTTATTTTTTCGACTATAAGTAATTGCACAGACAGAATCTTCCCTCTCACTTCGCCCTTGTAAGAAGAGGTCAGCCGCAGTTAAACAAATAGGTGCCATCCGGTTCATGCATTATCAATCTGCCCATATGTGCTGATTAAGCTGATAGAGCAAACATCATATTAAACGTCATCCGATCTTCTCGCTGCATATGGAGATGGTCTCAGTCATCCGTTCTGTGCCGCCCAGTGACCTACATCTACGGGAACAAAGTGCTCATCAGCTCATGCTGTCTGTGTTGGCTGCTACAACGGCTGATTGTCTCCTGCAGTTGAAGCTGCCTAATAGACGGCAAAGGGCTGTAGAGGTCATAATGACAGTCCATTGAACTATACCATTAGCTGTTTTATTACAAGTTGGGGTTTTTCCAACTGCAATTCCAGTGTACTCACCTAAGAACTCAGGACAGGGCATTACATCTAAAATTAGGGTCAGTAAGGGTAAGAGCCTGTGCAGTCAGAAAGTGAAACAGTATAAAAGCCCAGCAGTTAACCCAGACTATCTGTCACTTTATGTGGAGGAGAAACCAAACGATAGCTTATCCTTAATTTCTCAAAACACTTTCAGGTAAACGGTGAGAACCCACAAGGAGAGTACGCCTGGTCGAAGCTTAAACAGAAAGTTGTTGCAAAAACTGACAAGCTGATAGAACTCATGTCCACAGGTTAGCACAAACGTAAAATCTCTGCTGTAATTTACTGCAGTCTTTGAAATTCAGTAAAGCCCTAACTTTTAGTACTGCACATTTAACTAAGAACTCCTCTTGTGAGTTTGAGGTACAAATTAGATATAAAATGCCAGTGAACACTGAAGATTAAACTGTTGGTGAGACAGAATTTTCATTTGATTTCATATTTGGGTTTCACATTTGGTTTACTTGCCCATTTTAGTGTAAAATATTCAAAACAATAACACATAAGCAAAACACATAATACAGTTTTCTCGCAATACATTCCATGAACAAACAGGAGCAGGAAGAAGAACTTATTATATCTGCTCCTTTCATAAAAATAACGTAAAATATTATTGAAATAGAAATATACGCAGGCTGGATAAGGCAGTGTTAAAAGTTCTACAGACATCTTTAAACCATCACATTACATCACACCATCATCAATTTGCATTAAAAAACATCAAGGCGTTTAGCCTCTCTAATTATTCGCTGCATTGACATGTTCACGTTGACAGCCGTAATAAATATATTAATTAACAATACTTTCATCCCGTACCTTTCCAAAAACTCTGTGGATGTATTTTTTAAAACTTTTTCTTCTAATTATAAATGTTACTAACATATCCCTCAGAAATACATCAAGGATATTGTTGTGTTTTGTTTTCTTTTTTTCGACTTGTGATGAAAAATTACTTACCGTAATGCAGCTTGACCTCAAATGACTTTGATACTGAAGATAACAAAATCCCTTGCTGATTTGAGTGAATACTCCCAATTGGTTCAGTCAGGCAAGAGGTATTTAGATAGATATTAATGACTTCAGTGAAGAATCAATGATTCAGTTCATTGTTTCCATGCATTTACTGAACCTGATTACGCTGATTGCCCGGTTGATCTGACCTCACATGCACCCACAGATGTGAGTGAAAGCCTGTGTGTGTGTGTGTGTGTGAGAGAGAGAGAGAGAGAGAGATAAAGATAGTCACATTAGAAGGCATTGGCAGTGGAAATCATGTTGAAATTGCTTGTTTTTGGGCACAATTATTTTTCAGAAAGCAGTCTGCTGTTTGATTTTTTGTTTGTAATTTTGCCCCAAGGTTATAGCAATTCTCAGAGGAAAGGTTTCATAAGGCAGACAAGCTTTATTGTTCAGCATATTATTAAAGTGACAAGAGCACAAAAAGAAGAAACACAAACAACCATGTGTCCCTGGCTGACTGTTGGCTTACTCCTAATTTATGAAAAAAATAACAACAAACCCTAAATTCTCAAAAAGCAGCCTCAATTATTTACCTCCTCTGCTGAAGGTATAAGTCTTCAATCTGCTTTCATTCACTGGACTTAATTACACTACTTGCAAGGGTGATCTGACCTCAGGTATATCGTGCACTGTGAGCTAACTTTGTGTGTGGTTGCTGCTGGTTGTTTTTGAAGGTTGGGTATCAGAACTCTTTGGCTCATGAAGTGCATTTAAATTTTAGAACTCAAATCTACAGGCAAAATCACAAGCGTGGGTTTTCTTTTTTAATTAATCTTCTTTTTTAATTAATTTACTGCCTGGATAGATTTTTTAATGCCATTTCTTGGTCATAATTCTTCTGCTCTTCTTTTTAGTTGTTCCCCTCCATTAGCACTGGTGGTTTGAAGGACACCACTACACACTACACTACGCGCTACAGTTACTTTCCTGTCTTTGGCAGTTTGATTTATTTTGAGTTTACACAGTTAGCACACAGATTGTCAAAAATCATAGAGAAATCTACTTTCTCGCTAACTATTTTATAGTCAGTACAGTAGAAGACTAATATGGAGACCTCCATGAATGAATCTTTTGTTTTCCAGGTATGTCTTTTCCTTCAGGTTCAACACTTTCCTGCAGGTCTGTGTGTAGTGTTAGTCTCAAAACAGGTGTTCCCTAACTTTTACGCCAAGTCCTTCTAAATAACAATTAAAACATGGGGGGCCTCCCTTTTTGAGTTTTAAAAACCCATTAAAAATACTATTAAAAAGTATTTGTGAGTTAGCCACAGCTAGCTAGTTGCTTGGAAGCTAGCTATCTAGCTCAATTTCCGAAGCAGAGCAGATCAATAGAGCAGCAGTCCTTACCAGGTCAACACTGACAGCTTACGACATGTTGAATGGCTAGCAGGTAAATAACGGCATGGTAAAGGAAAATTTATATGTTTGTATTTTAAGTTACATTTTCTAATAATAAAATGGGCAACTCTTTATTTAGATAGCCAGCCTCCAGATAATTTACAGAGTATTTGTAACATTTCAACATTTTATTTGACATTCAGCAAAACTGTTTCATCTAACTCCAACACTAATTGGTCAACCATTACTTTTTGTTGAACATGTTCAACAAAGATTCCACAATGTTCAACTAACATTCAGCTGTGTATATGGAAGGATACAGATCAGTCCACAATTTACAGTCCACTAAACAGGACTGAAGCATAAATAGAAGATACAGGGACTGACTCCTAAGTGGCTCCCAAGTGACCACTTAGAAGCCAACCAGGAAACACATAGCCGGACCTGATCAACCTGGGTATCCCTACCTGGACTGCTGGTGTCTGAGATGTGGAGTTAGATCCACAGGATGTCTTGCCCTCTCCCACAAACCTCAATCTTTGGATAGGAAAGTATCCAGCCTGTCCTCTGTGTGCACTGTGCAGTTCTGGCAACTCACAAGCACATCTTAGTAGGATGTAAGATCAGCCTGATAAAAGGCAGATACACCTGGCAAAACTAAGTGCTGTCCTGTTTGACAGCTGAAATAGAGCACCAGAGAGTAGCCACCAATAGGATGCCTCTCAAGACCCAGAAGAAGTTCTCACACCTTCCATCCTTCATTGAGGAAAGAAAGAAATCAGCCTGCTGTTTGCCTATCTATTAAAGCCCGCTGAACGGAGCCAAAGATTGGGAAATGCGTGCTGACTTAGGCCAGAGACTCCCATCCTCACCAGTCTGAATACTCTGGTGGAATTCCTGTTGGTGTGCCTTTCTCAGTGAGCTGACTGTTCCCTGGGAGGTTTCTGTGAAAGAGGCTTTTGAGCACGAGAAGCTGTGACACACAGACCTCGCAGCCAAAGCAGGAAGGTAAAAATATGTCAAGTTGAAGTTGGTTGCAGAGGCTTTGTTGACAAGTGTGCGACGAGGCTCCGTACGGAGGTAGGAGTCAGAGGACAGGCTCACAGAAAGGCAGATAAAGCCCTTGCCAACGCTGCAAAAAGGAGTAGTCACTGGCTGTGGCTGAAGAGAAGAGATTCCATTTGGGCCCCTAAGTGATCATCAAAGTCAGACTGTGGTCAGGTCTTCCTCAAACTTGGTGCCTGATAAATGAAAGAAGAAGAGTCCATAAGTCTCTTCTCACAGTGAGGATTAGGGTGGCAGGATACAGGCTACACATACTCAGGTGGATTTGTGGTTGAGATGCAGTCCCATCTCCGACGTCTTATCCCTGGTATACCTCCCACCTCTCTCCATCTCCCCATTACATCTGTTTCTTCTTATCCCAGTCAGTACATTATTTACAGCCCGCTAAACAGGACTGAAGCATAAAAAGGAGATACCTAGACATGAAATACTTCCAAGCGGCTCCCAAGTGACAAACTAGAAGCCAGCCATGAAACGCACACCCAGACCTGATCAGCCTGGGTGGGCCTGCCTCGACTAAGGGTGTCTTGTGATAAAGGCCAAAATACATGAGGATGTCGATATTAAATACTGATGATGTGTCGCACTGGTAGCCTCATATGGTGTTCACCTCCAAGAACAACCCCACTCAGGTAAGTATATTAATATTAATGAACCAACAAATAATTAAAAAAAATAAGTTAACCAACTGATGTGTTGTTAAAATGTTACAAATGTACAAATACTCTATAAACTTTCTGTAGGCAGACTATTCAAGTGTAACTACCATCTTTAGTTCAGTATCCTGAGCCTCCCACCCCTACAGCTTCCACTGAAAAAATAATTTTACTAAACTTGGATTAGTTTCACGAGGCCAAATCACGTCACTTAAGTCTCTGTACCTTAAGGGCAATAAGTAAGGTATTGTAAATGTGTCTTTTCTTCATTCTATGTGGTGGATCATTTTTATCCATAATCTTTACTTCTGCATAGCTTAACTTTGTTTTTTCACAACCCATACGCATTTCAGCTGAATCACTGTTGATGATATAATCAGGGTGATGTATCAGGTGCCTGGTGCTTTCTGCCTGGAGGTTGGATGGTTGCAGCCATAACAGGGGTCATAAGTCATAAGGCTTTAACCGACATGAAAGAGATTTCTTAAAGGCAGAGATAAACCGTAGGTTCTCGGAAAGTAAAATGGCTTAGGCCAACTTACCTACTGTACTGTAGAGTGAGACATATCCATCTTCAGTTTAACTTTCATTTGTCGGGTCAGAGCTACTGTAGTTAGAGCAACTAAAAGTTATCTTTTGTTATTTTACCATTGCACAATTCAGCTGACATACGACTGATCCCTGATAAAACTGTGGCTGATAAGCAAACATGAGAGTGGCAGTAGATGGAGGGTCATAGTGTGACAGACCACGGATAACAAAAGTATACCTTAAGGATCATAAATGTGACCAACAAACCTCATGAAAATGTGGTTATTTAACAATTAGAAATCTAATGAATCTAATGAAACGGACATAATTTCCAGAGAGAACCCTAATGGAAAGCTCACGGAGCATCCTGAATGACAATGGATTATATTCTGAAATGCATGAATTGAGCAGAGCATGTTTGTTTACTAATTTGCCTGTTCCTTTTTCTTCATTCTTGTGGTGGCAAAATAGGCAACAGTTTGACCAAAATGTCAGCAGATAACCAAAGTATCACAGTCAGTCCACTTTGGACTGATCTGTCAACTTGAAACTAAGATGGAATCCTCCTGCTAAATCTTCATACCAAGTTTCATAACTCTGCGGTCTAAAGTCTTCAAAACATGCTCACTGAAAAGAAAGTTGTCCTCCCTCAAGATTTGCAGTCTACAGTCATGCTGGCAGCTGTGTGACACCCTACGTAAGCACAGAATTGCTTTAAGCTACAATAAAAATCAGCACTAACATGCCCCCGTGTTAACATGCTGGTGTTTATCAGGCAGCATATTTAATAGTTATTATTGCATTAGCATGCTGACTTTTTCTAAATACCATTACACGGTCATCTGAGACTGATAGAATTTTTTTTAGATAATTGGTCATAAACAAAACTCTTGGACACATGTTGAAAATTTGATCTCATAATTGCCCTACTTGAAAAGTCCAGGGGTTACATAATACATACACTTCATCCGGAGTGAAATGTCAATAAGTAGAAATGCATGCGTGCATGAAATTTCATCGCACTATAAAATTATTGTGGCATTTCCTTCCAAACAGATGTCAACCTCATGGCAGTGCTAGAGTAACACAGAGTAAAGGTTTGTCATTAGAGGCATTCCCTGGAAGCATGAAGTAAAAAGCCATCCATCCAATCATTGTTGTGACATTTAACAAAAAAACCCCCAAAACAAACAAACACAGAAACATCAACTCACAGCAACAAAAACTTGAAAGTCTGAAGACCGCCAACTCAAGGGGGTCACAACAGTCAATAATGGTTTTATCCGATGGGGACGGTGATTATACAAACTTTTATGGCGGTGCATCTGATATTTGTTGAATATAATTTTTGATCAGTGGTGGACGTGTTTTTTTTCCAGATCTTCATCCATCATTGAAGTCTATGTAAGTTTGTATTGGTGGTAGCACATGTGCTCCCAGTATTTTCTATTCTAATACTATTTCCTGAATTTTTCAATTGCATTATTCTCTAAAATAATAAATAAATTCATAAGGCCAGTCTGGATCAATGCCAAGTTTTTACAAGTGTAGGATAAGCATCAAGTTAATATAAGAATAAGTCATAAAAGCAACTGTGTGCTGCCAAAAATAAAGACTGAAATGGGAAGACGGACATTTTTTTTAGAACTATTATTTGACGTTTTGTTTTTAACATGGACTCTTGGAAGATTAACCAGGGAGCTAAAAGAGATCCAAATAAAAAATCAAATCAAGAGGGTTTAATAAGGGTGTTGCATGCGTCCATGCTATCCGTTGATGTACTTGTTCTCATTCTCCTTGTTATTCCCAGCACACGTCCTCGCATTAATACGCTTGGCTGTGTATGCATGTGCATTTGAGCAGGTTGTACTTCTTTCACAAAACTGTACACTGATGCATCTTGTGGTCATCCAAAGTACTCTTTTCACGCAGTAGTATTACATAAGTTGTGCTTCAGATTCTGCAGTCAGTGTCTGTTTTTCTGGGTGGTTATATGAGGGTGTGATTAGGTGAGAATGAACTGGATGGTACTTCAGCTATACTTTTGCTGCGTGGATATTCTCCTATCAAGGAGCATCAGACGTCAGTAAGTAAGTCTCTCCGCTACAGACGCGTTTCTGATGTCCTGAGTTCAAGCCTATTCGAGTACCTCCAGCTCATCTCAGGTTTAAGTGTGCTGATGGGGAGGCAGGAGCAGCCTGTTACCTAAGAATTGATTGAATTTGTCTTCGAAGGCTGCCAGTTCTGCCAAGCTGGCGCCACTCTCTGTACTCTCCTTACCCCTGCCTTCTGTTAGTCCCATGGCTTGATTGATGATTTGATAACAGCATCAGTAGTCTGTCTGCAGAACATCTGAGTATTTTTAGCCTGCTCCATCGTCCACTAGGCTGTTGTAAAATCACATTGAAGATGATGTGTGCCACTAACGCCACTATCCTCCTTAGAGGGCCATTTGAGCTTTCTAATGGAGATATTGAAGGGTGCTTGAAGTGTTTGTCACAGTATGATATTTGTTCACGGGTTTCAGATCATCCGCATGTATTCCTCGAAATAACCCCCTTGTAGATGATGTGTGATTAAAAAAGACACAAGTGTCACTGAGAGTAATTGCAGTACAGTGTCTGTAAATGGCAGCAGGGTCAAAAAATTTCAAGTTAATTACATAACAGCCTTCTTTACGCAGGTACAGCAGCATGCACAGAATCAATCAAATGTTCCACATCTGTTCAGTGTGTTTGTACACGTGGATTATAGGTCTTTGTCTTTTGCCGTTCTTTTGTCTGCTCCTCACCCATGCAGCAACTGCCTCACATTCAGTTTGCGATGACCTTGTCATTGCATTGTATTTTGATTGGCTAGTTTTGCTGTTATCACTCCCCCCAGTCTCCCAGTCTTCCTTTTTAAGGTGTCCTGCATGCTATTCACATGGATCTGAGGGAAAAACATGATAATGTGTGATTACATAATCCTCAGTTTAGGAGTTCATCTTCACGTGGACACACACCTTCACCACCTCTAATGAAAACTGAAGTGTCATTGTCATAGGTCGTAATGTCTCTTCGTGTACAGAAATCATTTTTTATTGTGTATTGCAATATCCTCTTCCTCTCCTCTAAATATATCAATAAAACCCCTTCCTCTTGTTACTTTTACAGGCTTTTACCTCGAATTGGAATCTAAACAGCAGTTTTGTTGAAGGTACTTGAATGGTCACACAGTACCTCTCTTCTTTGAATACTGATGAATTCTTAAATGTACTGCATTCTTGTCATTTAAAATGTGGTGTACTTGAAAATGTGTCTGAAAGAGACGGGCACACTTTAGCAACCTGAAGCTCTTTATGTTGTCATCTTTTCAAGTACTAACTCATTTACTGAGGCTTCAACTGAATTTTGATTAAATACATTTATTGAATATTTATTTATATAAATGTGTTTTCAAAACAGGATGAGATAAAAGGTAGATACAAAATAGAAGCTTTCTAAAGGCTGTTACACACCAGGGGTGTCACGAATGAACGACGTAAAAAAAGCGACGACAGTTTCGCATAAAACTTGGAGCAGCGGCAACATGAATTGGCGACAGGAACACAGGAATTTGATTTTACAAAATAGTTTTGACTGCTCACTCTGTAGCGAGAAAAATGGACTGTTCCTCCTCATCTAGCCTCAGCGTGAGATTAGGCCTGCTCTGCACAGCTGAGTCTTCAGTCCACATCGCATACAACAGTTGAACAACCCTACTAAAGGCTGCTTTTCTTCCCTACGTGTACCTTCACTTAGCCAGACCTCTCCTCACAGCACTCAGTGCTGGGGAAAGGTCTGGCTCTACACATACACCTTCTGGTATAGAGGAAAAAAGCTCTGCCTGGTTTGTTTTTCTCTAAACCATTTACAGTCATCGTGGGTAGTAAGGTAAGGTAAGTAGGGTAAGGTAACTTTATCTATACCTGTAGGTAGATTTGGTTTACAGCGAGTGTGTCAGCCCTGGGTGGCGCAAAGCCCCGGATACTGTGACTGTGCCTCTGCAAAATAGTCGGTTGGAAACTTGTTTTGGTGAAAGATTTAGACGCCCTGGCGATGTTTGTTTACTGTGATAGAACTTTCACGGATAAAAGAAACAAGCATAACTTGAAAGTTGGTGCCTTATAGGTGAAGCCTCCCTGTACTTTAGCCCTGGGAGAGCCCACTGGACTTACTAAAACCACAGATGAATTAAGACTGCATGTGAATCTTGCAGGACCTTATTTAATAAGTATCACAGAAGCTCATGTAAAGTGGAACAGATTGGTACACTGGTCAAGTTTGATGTCAGTGGCACATGCCGCTGCCAGAGTTAAAAGATGTGCCAAATCAGCTTATTACATTCAGTAAAATGGTGGAGTTCGAGTCCCAGACAAAGCCAAAGTCAATGATCTTTTCCCCAACTAAGTCGTCTTT
>JAPZDX010000013.1:1705909-1718831 GCA_029783625.1 Naso annulatus | reverse complement strand
ATTACATATTTAATGCACAACTTTGATACCAACGATAAAAAAAACAAGACACCGTTCTTGTTTCTGTTTCAGACCTTCAAACTCAGAATTTACAGCAACTTACTCAAAGAACAGTATGTGAACAACTTTGCAGAATTAAAACCTGGCGCCCCCTAAAGTCTGAAGAATGCTAACTGAAATAAAAATGTAAAAAAATCTTATTAAATGTTTAACCTGTTTTGTACAAAAAAATGAAATGTTTTGATTGTGGAGGTGATGATGGGGTTCTCCAGTCTTTCCTGGGCGAAAAAAAACACCGCTCTCGCCTCGCCCCCGTATCTGAGATTGAGTGACTTGACGGGTTGCCATGTTTGACAGCGTCAAACCTGGCATCCCTTTCTGCCGGGCCCTAACCGGAACACATAAACGCCCCCCTCCCTTCTTCATCTACGGATGCTGCAGTAAAGTTGGCCGCGCGTGCGCACTTTCGGTCCTCTTTTTCTTGGAAGGTAAGTGTGGCATGGCGCGTGTTTCTGCCTTTGGGGGGATAAACGGAGAACTTAACGGTTTTTTAATGTAACTAAGAACGGATTTGGATTCAGAGGTGCTTTAGTAGTCCGGTGTTGTTTAGAGGAGCTGTGGAGGTGGTTAGTGAATTTCTCGGTGAAGGCAGACGGTCGCAGGGCAGGGTGTGGGTGTCCATGTTCCAATTAACATTACCAGGTTGAATCAAAGGGACATGCGGCCTGCGGCGGCGCGGTCGGTAGAAGTCGCTTGTCATTCTCTGCGCTAATTTCTGCTTCGTTGGTACGCTTTCAGAAGCTGCGGTATATTTGTCATCGAACGTATACATGTTGATCGTATAAACATAACGGCCCACACCCCAGTGGCTGTCGACCGAGCGTCAATCCCTGCTTTTATTTGGACGGAGCTGAATGGACGGCTAGCGTGACTAGCCGCTTTTAGCATCGCATTAGCTAACAGTCGGATAACGGTATTCGCTGTTTGTGAGGCAGAAGCGCACGTTGGCCGGTAAATAAACCTCGCTGCGACAAAGGCGTACCCTAATAATACTAGTAGTTCCTTTGGTATAGACGGTTAAAATCTAAAATCCTGAACAAACGTCATTTACTGTTGGCGCATGTGACGTTATTGTTAGTTGGCTTTGTACCGTTATCTGGCGCTGTTGCACTTGTCAACTCGAGGCCGGCTAACGCTAACTTGTAGCTTGCACTAGCTAACGTGAATGTGTTAGTAGCAGATTACTAAAAGTTCACGTTACCTCTTTTGGTCCCACCTGAGAGTTACCTTTTTTCTCTCAAGAAGTCTTCGCTAATGTTGGGTAATAAGACAATACAAGTTTTGATTACGAAGTTAAGTACAAGTTTTTTGCTAACGTAGTAAAGTAATGCTAGGGGTAATACTGAAAGTAGCCGTCCAGCCTCGTGTTGAGCCGGACTAGTTGTCCATGCTTCCACATGTCGGTGTCGCATTATTTTAATGAATTGACTTTATTGGTGCGTTTAAATTTAATCTGCGACGGATAGACAGGATGCCACTTTCCCCGAGATCTCGCGGTATCGAGTAGCATGGTATCGGTACTCGAACCTCAGTGGGGCCCTAAAAAAGGCTGCACCCGAGCAAAGGCAGGGAGTTTGCTATTCAACTGGTATTTAACCTGCTGGAAGGCAAAAAGATTTGTCACATATGCTTATAGCCAGATGGTGCTTAATGATCAAAGTAAAGGAAGAGGAAATGACTGCTGTTAAAGTAAAGAGCCCTAAATATAAAGTAGAATTTGAGTCACTTATATGTATTTTTTCTGGGTGCTAAGTCATAACCATTGCAACCATTTAACCATTATACAAAATCCCCAAAATAAAGATTTTCGCTAGAGCTTAATAGTTGTTTTGATCCCTCCATCTGGGGGTTTTAATGGCAGAATGTGAGGATATTTATGTTGTAAGTGGGATTAATTAATTCTGCCTCCCTATTTAAACACCTTGTGCCTCCATGCACCCTGGTGTGATTATAAATAGATTAGGCTACCTGTTCGTCCTGGCAGCTGTCATGTTAATGCCTCAAAACTGCTTTAAGTTTAACTGCGTTAAAAGGTCAGGCTGGTGATATTCTTAATGTTTGTCAGCTGCCATGAGAAGACCAAACTGACCATGTCCATCTTAATACTCTTCCCTCCCCTTTTTGACTCAGAGCTGTAGGTCAGTTTGTTTCCTCTGTAGATGTAAATCTACATGTTTAAATGATGTCTGTGTTCATTTTACAAAGCAAGAACTCCTCGAACCGTAGTAGATGGTGTATTTGTTGGAATACTTCAGTTTTGGATTTGACATCTCCAACAATACAAACATCAAGTAAATGGTGGTGATTTGTGTTCCTGTCGGCCATGTTTGCTCTTGAGTCAAAGTTTATTTCATATATTACATGCAACAACATTAGGATGATGCATAACGGCCATGTGTGGGGGGGATACAGTTCCAGAATAAACCATGTCGTGTCTAAATTTGGATGGATCAGTTATCAAGTATTTGACCCTTAATCAAAAGTGCAGCGACTTGAATATTTTCAGTGTTTGATAGAAAGATTAATGATCTGTAAATGTGTGTTGCAGCGCCCCTGACCCATCGCACCATGGCAGATCCCGATCTTGACTTCACAACTGGCGAGTCTGGCGCCTCCGCCACCTACCCCATGCAGTGCTCTGCTCTGCGTAAGAACGGCTATGTGGTGCTGAAGGGACGTCCCTGCAAAATTGTAGAGATGTCCACCTCCAAGACTGGCAAGCACGGACATGCCAAGGTAAAATCATCCTTAAATCATAGTTATGTAGCTCTTTCAAAATAAGAGCGGCTCTACGGTGACAGTGCAATGTTCTAAACAGAATTTGGAAAGACAAACCAACAGACGCTTAGATGTGTGCTTGGCAGAGACCCGAGAATCTCAGATTTCACACCAGTCTGACCCAAGCTGCCTGAAGTGTTGCTTTAGTAAACTTCAGTCTCCTTATCTTTTTAACACCAGCATGCAGCCACATGTACTTTGCCCTGTCTGTGGGACTGGTCACAAATGGAAAAATAAAGGCTCTGCTCAACATGTTGGCAATTATTTAGTGATCGAAAAATTAAAAGGGGGGAAAGCTGTGAAATACAGTACTTATGTACAGCTTATAGGTGGGCTACAGGTGAAAAATCCGCTCTCTGTCTCTAGTGCATTCATAGTAATGTATGTTAATGTGCATTGTACGTGTTAAACTAATCTTTAACCAGATTCAATTAGGTTAACTTATACCTAAACCCAGCTTCCCCTAAAAAGGCATCCAAGTTTGGAACAAACATGTTGTCTGAAGGCTGGACAAAATAATTTCTGTGCAGAGGGTGAGGGTTTGAGGAGGGTGAATTGTGTTGTTGGTCAACAGTTTTGCACGATGTTTTTGTTTGTGATTAGTTTTGTGCTGCGTTTGTAAACCTCATGTTTTATCTCTTGCTACCTGCACAGATTCACCTGAACAGGCTTGTTTAAAACTTCACAATCACTGTGTAATAAATAAAAAAATTTCTTTCCTATAGGTTAACCTGGTTGGTATCGACATCTTCACCAACAAGAAGTATGAAGATATGTGCCCCTCCACCCACAACATGGATGTTCCCTCCATCAAGAGGATAGACTACCAGGTGCGCAGCTCAAATCCAATCATCACTCAGACAGGCTGCTGTTTTCTGTACCTGCTTTTCTGCAGTGAAGTTCTTTGTTATGTTGAAGGTTAGCAGCTGCTTTCAGAAACGTGCCACTTAATCAGGTCATGGGTATGTTTTCTAGTTAAACATCCATCCATGTGTTTTTGGTAGCCAAACATTTTCAGTGCAATTTATACTGACTCAGAATACAATAAGCTCTGAGCATCATCTTCTAATATAAACAAGAAAAATGTTTGCGTAACAAGCACTTCTGAGTACTTCTAATTGCTATATGTGAGGACATGTGGACACTGCCATTTTTAGTAATTTTATATTTATGTTTGCAAAATGTGGCAACGTCCCTCTGTCTGTTTTCTTTGTTTTGAAAGCAGAACTGATAGAACAACTAAAGTGGACCTCATTAACCTGGTTAAGCTCCATAGCCAATGAAGAGTTTATATTGAGATGCACTGACACCACTTTGAGAAAATGGTAAACAAAGTTCTTGTGCAGTTTGTGTAAATGTTGTCACTGACGGTTTTCCAACATGTCCTCATGTTCACAGTTGGTTAACATAAATGAAAACTACATGTCCTTGATGAGCGACAACGGTGACATCAGAGAGGACCTGCGTGTCCCTGAGAACGAAGTTGGCAAGGAAATCGAGTCAAAGTTTGAAGCTGGTGATGAATTCATGGTGAGTGGCGAAGCTCGGGTCCTTCAGCTCAAATCTATTGGGGGTCACAAGACACTCGATGGATGTGTAAGTGAGCTGGGAGCATTTTGAACTGTGTTTTAAGGCATGAAGACACTTGACACCAGAGGGTGAAAGATATAAATGAGATGAAATGACACGACAAATGTTTGGACGTCGTTGGCAGCAGTGAGAACTTTATGCCGTCTTGACATGAAGCAGAAATGTGTCTGCATTTGTAATTTTGACGTTCATTTTCTGTGCTCTGCTGAAGCCAAGCAGATTCATTTCTACTTTGGAGCAGAAAGTTGTTGCAGCGGGAGAATGTGAGAAGTGCAAGCTGCATGTGTAAAGTTTCAGATGATTGACTCGAACATGTTGTGTGCTCTCTGCAGGTCACCGTCATTTCTGCCATGGGGGAGGAATGTGCTGTCGCTACCAAGGTCCTGGCCAACAAATAAGGAGACGGACTTTGCTGCCCTGGCAACAAGCACCACCCACAACCAGTCTCTTGCATTATCATTGGTTCTGTCACCAAAGCGTCGGCCTTCACAGACAACCTCAATCATTCTGTTGTGATTTCTCTCATCATTGGTCTTTTTTTTTCCTCCTCCCCCTTTCATTTCTCTTTTCCATTGCTGTTGGGAAAGTTCCACAGCAGCTTGCTGCGTGGTCCTCTGCCTGATCGCTGAGGTTTTGTTTGGTAACAATCTACTTTATATAAAACAACTTCAAAAATAATGATCAGTTGCTCATTCCTGCTTATTTTTGCCTTCAAAGTGTTGGTTTTGCCACTCACATTCCTGAATGTTTAAATAACAACGGGATTCAGCTTTTGTATGATTATTTTTTTATATTCTTGAATATAGCAGGTCTAAAGCCTTTTACAGGGAAGGGTAGGGGGCATTTTGAGTTGTTTAAGCAGTGGGAGGGAGGGTTGCCCCTGTAGATACTAAATTCTGATTTAGGTCATCCCTCTAGCAGCCATACCGCTTCCAGCATGGCCTACGCTCTGGTTCCTGAGTGGATTGGGTGTGACAAGGTCCGTTTTTCTCCTAATCGCTGGGAATGGTGGTGGCTAGCACTTGAGAGCACTTGAGGTCCACCCAGCATGTCAAAGCTCTAAAACCAAGAAAAGAGAAGTGTTTTTTTTTCTCCCCCCAGAAGAACAGAAACAAACTTCAGTGATTTACCCTCGTGATGCCAGTCTCATGTCTGTGTAGAAGTGTGAGGGTCCTTTGCGCTCGCACCTCTCGTCCACTGGGGCAGTCGAGGGCTCACCCTGCTGCCCCGCTCATCCCCCAATACAAAAAGTGTTTATCTTGTTTTGAGAGGCATGAGTGTGAAGCGGTGTGGTCCTCCGAAATGTGGGAGGCGGTTTGCAGTGAGGCGTGTGTTTCTTTTTGAGGGACTCGATCGGGTTTGGGGAGGGTGGTGGAGTTGCAAACTTTTATGTTCACTCGAGGCCTTTGTCACCTGACTGGAGATGGCAAAAATAAAACGATGAAACAAATGGACAAAAACTGCAAAATATGTCTTGTTTTCTGTCTCAAAAATATTCAATTTGACACGTTAAGTTAGGATAGAAAAGTGTGGCTCATTCATTTGAACAGAAGTATTAAAAAATTCTTAAAGAGTTCTAGAAAGTAGCTTCACTTGTAATTTACATGGTAAAAAAAGTTGAGATGGTCTTGCAAAAAACAGGCATGTGCATCAACCTTTAAATGAATCCACACTACCTGCAGCCTGTACTACAGGACTGTTTTCAAAAGTTTGGATGCTGCGTAAAATGTAAATACAAACAGGGTGCAATCACTTGCAAACAGTGTGTGGGTCCGTGTAGTAATGTCCTTTCAGTGTTTCACAAAGTTTTGAACGTCGGTCCGTCCTTATGAACAACTCAGCCAGTCGAGGATGCTCCCCTTCGTACCCAGTGAACCTGTTCCAAACGAGTTTTTTCATCATCCACAGCTTTCCCAGACTTCTTTGCTCCTGTCCCAACTCACTTGAATCATGTTGCTGCATCACAGTAAGCATACATGTACAGTATCCTTGAAGTTGATGAGGTAAAACACTAGAAGTACCATTTTGTTTTCAATTGAAGATTTATGGGGGGAAAAAATTTTGAACTGTCGCCCAATTTTTTGAGGTAGGGTTGCAGTTTTATTGTTTCAAAAGTGCCTTAGTTAAAAAAATACTTGCAACGTGATTCAAAAGTGTTAAATTTTGAGGTTCAGTGTTGTGTCATAATGTGAGGTGTTCATTTCATTATGCATTTGAGTTCAAAATCAACACTGGGTCACATGGTGTGAGCCAAATCATCCTCTGCGAAGCATAAATAGCACCGAACATCAAAGGAAAAACATTAATTCAGACTGCAAGATACACTAATAGAGTATGGTGCGTAGAAGACAAATGAACAAAATAGGATTAGAAATCTGTGTAACACTTTTTGTTCAGTGTATCATCAGTATAACCTGCATGGCAGTCTGCACTAGCCTCATTTTTATTTTTTTATGAGTCAGTGTTAACATTGAGAATGCATGAAAGCTGGTCAGAAGACAAACTTCTGCTTTCTGTCACTAAACATGACAGTTCACGCTTGACAGAAATTACCAACCAAAAAAGTGAGCACCTCAACAGTTCCAGGACAAATGCAGCCTGTCCTGCATGGAAACTAGAAACTTCTGTGCTGAAAAATCCTAGTTTGTGTCTGCATTTACAGTCTTGAAAGCAGATAAAGAGTTTTCAGTTATGGACACACCCTGCCTGTAAGTCCTACTGTGGTGATGCCATGATGACTAATCAGGATGCACTTGTGATTGCACACTAAGACGTGCACGCACACTCACACACACACACACACACACACCACCACAATGGAAGGAAAGATGCATGTTTATTTGTGTCTGCCCGTCTAACAAGTGCTCTCTGCAAATTAGAACAAATGCAGCTGATGAACTGGGCTTGTCTGAGGCCCAGAGGTGTGTGTGTGTGTGTGTGTGTGTGTGTTATGGAGAGAAAAGCCTGTCAATTATTGCCCAGGCTCAGTAGATTTATGTCAGGGTGTGTTTGGGCTGTAGTTGACCTTTGTACTTGACAATCAGATACAACGGGCACAACTTCACCTGTAAATCGTCAGTTTTCAGACAGAATGTCGTAAATGTGAATGCACCGTCGCTGCTGTTGCAGGTTGAACAGATTAATCAAAGCTCACAGAAACGTCTCACTGTCCGGCAGCAGCTCCAACTGCTCGTCAGTTGAGGCATTTCTCAGGTTCGTGTGTGGAAATGTTTTTTCCTGCGGTGTGAAACTGGCTTCACCATATTTGGGAAGGGCATTCCACGCGGTATGAACTACGTCACTGCTGCGTCAGGTCCGGTTCGCCCTTTCCCGTCCGATCTCTCAACATGGCGCCGGTAAGTGCAGGCAGCTCCTCCGTATTCGAGGCTGTTTCCCTTTTTTCAGTTTATCCAGTCATTTTCAACAGAGTTTATGTAAAGTTTAAGTACTTCAGCGAAGTGCTAAACCATGAGCGGTTTGATGGGGAGGAAGCCAATTCACTCAGCTAGCAGAGTTAGCATTAGCTCGTAGCAGTTTTGACGTTAGCATACACGTGTTTCATTCACTACGTTATGTCAGAAGGCCTCTGAAAATTTAGTCATTTTTTGGTGATTTTCCTCTGTCTGACTGGCTAACTTGATTTGTACTGACACTTCATCTCAATCCCGCGAGTAATGTCGACATAACTTAATCGTTAACAGACATACTAACGTTAGCAGCCAACTCACGCTAAATATTCAGGTTTTGCTGGGATGATGGATTAAATATGAGTTAGAATGAAGGCTTGCTCGCAAAATTTAGGACGATTACCTGAAAGATGCTGCTGCCAACAACACCTAGAGTTTACTTATTTATTTGAAACGTCACAGATCAAACAGAAGAGGCCGACTGTTGGCAAGAAAGCCAAAAAGGGAACTTCGTGGAAGTTCACGTTGGACCTGACCCACCCTGTGGAGGACGGGATCCTGGACTCTGCGAACTTTGTAAGTCGGGCTGCATTACTGCTAGTATTATTGTATTGTAAACCTTTGGAGTATTGGGGACATTGGATGGTGAGGGCTGTGAAAACTATTATGTAAAGCCAATATAACATACATATTCCTGAACGCTACGACGCTGTTTGCAGGCAGCTAACCCTGTGTCCGGACTAGGGCTCCCTTCCCTAGCTCCCTATTTACTAGGGTTCCCTTCCCTAGTGCATCACTGTGCTCTGTCCAACAGGAAACCTTCCTCAAAGAGAGGATAAAGGTCAATGGGAAGACGGGGAATCTGGGTAACATCGTCCAGGTCGGCCGCATGAAGAATAAGATCAACGTCACGTCAGAGAAGCAGTTCTCCAAAAGGTGAGATGAAGTGCTGCAGCTGCTGAACTTCAGGCAGACATTTCACTGAACGGACATGCTGATCAACAATTTGTTGTCTATAAAGATGCTGCTGTTACTTCATCAGATATAATAATACTAATGATCACATTTGGACAAACCATTACCAACAACAATACATATTTCAGTGCACTTAAAAAGATTTGGGACTGAGCAACCACTACTTGCTCCCACCAGGTACCTGAAGTACTTGACGAAGAAGTACCTGAAGAAGAACAACCTCCGTGACTGGCTGAGAGTGGTGGCGTCTGACAAGGAGACGTACGAGCTGCGTTACTTCCAGATCAGTCAGGACGACGAGGAGTCGGAGGCAGACGAGTAAACAGCAGAACGTCACAGCTGTGTGTGTGGCGGCAGCTGGAGCAGGACAGGAGAATAAATGTGGAAGAAGAAGAATTCTGTGTTATGTTTTTATTCTTGTGCTTTTTGTAAAAGTTAGAGATATGAATGCAGGTGTGCTGAAAATAAGGACAGCTGCCACACAGCGAGTTATGTTTTGTTTAAAAGTTCTATGGTAGTTGGCCAAGGAAATGGGAGAAAGGATGAAGGAAGCAAAGTGTGAAAGTGTCACTCATCATCATAAATGAAAGGCCAAGAGTTGTTTCCATTACAGTACGATGCAAAAATCATATGGGTGTCTTTAGTAGACCTCTAAAAGACCTCGTAAGGTGTTCATTTCATCCGTTGACCTGATCTTCCAGACTAGATAATTTACTGCTTTGTCACACAAATCAGCTGCTTCTATTAAATTGACCACCACCCCAATATTTTTTTATTGTCTTTTTTTTTTTAGAAAAGGGAAGTTATAGTGCAAAACAGTTCAACAGCACCTCAAACTACATCCTCCAAATTAGTCTGCAAGTGAATCAACATCTCAGAGACACAAACTGAACATCATAAATATATGATTTATGTACTGTTCATGAAATAAGGATTTATTGCTGCATTGCTCAACTTAATTATTTGCTTTGTGTCTCTATTAACCTGCCTGTTGAGGTCTCATGGTATTGTACAAATGGATCCGTTGCCTCAGTGTAGATGGTTGTGGAGCAGTTCAGTGAACACACACTGGGTGGTGCTACAGAGTTTATAAACCACATCAGACAAAACTGATGCAACTTTGACAACTGAAACATTCAACTGTCTTACAGAGTTTTTTCTAGCATTCATTTAAATCGTAATGAAGTAAATATGCAGACATTAGCTCACACAAATGCAACACATCAAGTGACAGCCTACAAAAATCTAAAGACTGAGCAGCAGCATTACCCAACGCCCATCGCCTAACAGTTGTAAGACCGATTATCACTGACTGGATGCATTAGATGTGTTTTAATGTCACAAGGTCTCGCAATAAATTGTTACATAAACATTAACTTAGACCGTGGACAGAAGCGTGTTACAGCTTCACAGACAGGTGGAAGAATTACTGAACAAAAAGCAAAAACTAACTTTCCTCCTCCTGAAATCTTTTTCAGTTCAGGCTGGCATGATGAGGCAGTTCTGTGCTTCTGTCCTGCATGAATCGCTTCAGGCTGCCAACAAAAACCTTTATTCCCTTAAACAGGAAAGGATGTTTTGCTGTGTGTGTGTGTGTGTGTCTGGATTCACTGCCATTCGCTCATCTGTTGCGTATAAAGCACATAGCCTCAGGAATGCATTCACCTTCAGCTGCTCTGCAGACAGATCTTCATCTAAAGAATCAAAGTTGGTGGATTTTCTAACCCACAGAGTGTAACTGTTGAGAGCCTGTCAGTCTAACAAACACTCAGCGATCAACAGTCAGTTTCAGAAGTTTAAAAATCATACAGAACAAATAATCCAATGAGGAAAAAACCTAAAGAAAAACTATAAAAGTAGAAGTGTTGTGCATGAAAATGATGTTTACTGCCTACAAATGAAACTGTATGCTAATGCTGCTGGGTAAAAACTTCATAACCGCGATTCAGGATCTTCATTTTTCAATTTTAAGAGTAATTGCTTGTTTGTGTTTCATTAGAAACTGAAAAAATAAATGAAGTTCATCAAAGCTCAACAATACTTTTGCTGTGAAACGGATTTCCAGGAGATAAAAGTTTTTCTGTCCCAAGCTGAAAGTCCCCTCATCCACTTCATAAGATCCGTTACAAAAAGAAAAGAAAAGAAAAAGCACAAGGCGGGGAGGACATGAGGTTAAATGTAAATGTGGGAGGACATGAGAAGGTTCTCCAGAGACTCAGAGCGGCTCACCCACAGGTTGAGGACTGGATTCAGGATGAAGGACCAGCTCTGCATCCACTGGAACTCGTGGAACTCTCTCATTAGTTGGTTAGCTGATAATCAGCCAATCGGAAAATCCAGTGAAATACTGTTTTCAGCAGCCTAAACACTGCATGACTGCTTTACAGACTGATGATTGATAATGCACCAGAATGTTCTGATCCAAGTGCTGCAAACTGAGTCTTTTCATCAGACCAAAGCAGCTCAGTGCCTTGCCATATTTGGCTGTTATCCCATTTGAGTTTGGTCCTGAAGCAAAGTGAACGACACTTTGACAGTTGGTTGGAAAGGATTCACTGTTTCTCCCAAAACTGTCCCTTAAACCAGCTTGTGCAGATTGTGTCAGTGTCTTGTTTCTCCACAGGTAGTGCTGTAACTGGACTCAGTGTATCAGCTTACCAGCAGACGACGGCAACAATACAACACATACACAGTTTGAACACGCAGGAAGGTTTTTATTTTGTGTGTCATTGTGCAGAAGAGGTGGATCAGTGTGTTCAAATGACAGGAGCACGACTCAAGCCGCAGTGTATGAGAGTCCCTCTTTGCAGGATCCTTGTCAAGTCAGGTAAAATAAGCCTGGTGATGTCATGGTGATGTCATCAGGGTTGCAGTTTAAAGGTTTTGTTTTGTTTTTTTTAAACTAGGCAGGGAGGATCTGGGCGGCAATCCAAGACCCATACTACCATAGTATGTCCCAGTACGTAGTATGTGAAATGCAGGAGTACCAGGATAGCCTGATACATCTACAAGCCAGCATGCTTTTCTGGCTGTTCTGACCCACAATGCACTGCACAGTGGAAAATGTGTCGTGCAAATATAAACAAAGCTGAGAGAGCACAAACACTTGACAGCTGAATTACAGGTGACAGCACATTTTAGTGTAATTACTACATGAGTTCTTTGACTCCTGTGTTGATATACTGATGTACTATTGCTGCACAAAGCCAAGTAGGTAAATGAGAGCAAATGTTAACTTACATTTGAATGAATGTTACCTCAGAATCACATACATTTCCCTTCCGATTTTGTGCTAAGGCTGCAACAGATGAAGGAGCATCAGAGTCAAAATTCAAGGTGTACTATCGTGACAGAGTAGTATGTCCCAGTTGTCTGCATACTGCATGCAACAGTATGTACTTTTGAGTTCAGCTGCATTACGCACTACAAGAAAAAGCAAAAGTATACGATATGAGTGCACCCCTGATGACAGATGCTTGAATTGCATTCTGGGATATATAGGAGCCTTACTGGGACCACAGATATCTCAGTGTCTGTGACTTTGATTGTATTCATTAGTTTTTAAAAATCTGTTTACTGTGATTTTTTTAACAATCAACAATGATTACCTTTTCCTCAACTACAAAAAATGACAAAACAAGACAAAGGTAAAGGTAGAAAACAGCAAAATTATGTTATAACACAGTGAACTGCCAGCAAGATTATAATTTTTCTTATTGTGCAATAATATAAGTGCAGACTGACAAATAAGAACATGTATTGTATTACATAATGTAATATTACTTATAGTACTAGTGGCAACAAGAAGTCACTAGAGTGGCAGCAAGAATAATTTAGCAAAATTCCAAAAAATTGCAAAATATAATTTAAAAAATTTTCAATTTTTAAAACATCAATAATGTAAATGAGAACACTTCTGCTTCTATAACATACTGTTCTACTAAATGTCCATTCGTATTCTATTTATTGTTTTTCTGTAAATAAACTCAGAACAGAGGTCCTAATAGTGCAGGACATCCATTGCCATGACAACTGATTGAACTCTGTCCACTGAGAAGGACAAGGCAGAAAGCTCTGGTAGAAAATCAAGCAAGTGGACCTTTAGTTGAAAC
>JAPZDX010000013.1:1650382-1663949 GCA_029783625.1 Naso annulatus | reverse complement strand
TTTTACTGACCCTGTTTAGCACTACTTGCCTGTAAGTTACCGTTGTACTCTTTACTGTAATGGCCATATGTCCGACAGCCAAGGAAAGCAGCATGATTCGGTGGCTGCTGAGCTGATCTTTGTGCGAACGAAGCAGAGCGGTCGCAGTTAACGTTAGCAACGGACAGAAGACACACACAGAGACACGAAAGACGGCGGAGGAGACAGCGTCTGGGCCCATAAATCCATACATACAACGATTATACGGTGACTGTGACGGCCTTAAAATGGTAAGAAGACATTTGAGAGTTGTAAACGTAAGCCAGTAGCGTTATTTTCTTGTGACAGTCAATCTAGCCGAGAGCTAGCGAGCTAATGCTAAACAGTTAGCGAACTGTTTTCCTGACTCATTATTGAGCAGCTCGAGAGGCTAGGCTGCCATTTTACCCCAACAACACAACCAGTTCGTCCGTTCTGACCACTACAGTTAGCCAGAGCAAGACAGCGTTTATCCTGAATATATTCCTAACACCAAGGCTACATAGAAATGGATCAAAAATATGCTTCAACCAGAGGTTGTATTTTGTTTTGGTTTAAACATAGTGGACCTACTGCCAGGCAGCCAAGCTAACGTTACTCATGAGCTAACTGGCTAATCTAGCCAGAGAAGCTAATGATAGCTAGCAGCGTTGCGTAGCAGTGTCTGACACCAATCGCGGCTCGGCGTAGGATAATCTGAACAGATATTTTCGAAAGCCGTTAATGAAAAGCTTCATCGTATTTTGTGTGATGATTACAGTGTGTTTATGTAGCCGATGCTACTACAATTCCCCATAAAACTGAATAGAACGGCCCTGTGTCGCTTTGGAGTTAACTATACTGATTTGAACCTGGCACAGGACTCCCACTCTCTGGGAATACCTTGAAAAGACGTACTCTTCGCCACTTCCTGGGCCTGGAGATGCTTGGAAAATAGGGGAAAAGATGACATGTTTCAAATTAGATTGAAGGCTCAGCATCCCTCTGCGTGGGGAAAACATTGTTGGGTGCTAACTGTCTAATTCTCCTGGATTCCACTAGAAAAACAGACGCATTTTGTCATAGCTGATTGTAAAATATAAATTCAGGTCTTTTACTTTTCGTGGTAGAAGTTTGTAAATGGTTAACATCAGTGAGACAGTCATGAGAAAGTTGTTAAGGTGTGCAGGAACAATGGCTGTAGTTGTATGTTTTGTTCAGTCGTTTGTGGGTTTTTTTAGGCCAGTTGTTTCTGTAATGTATCATATTTGCTAAAAGATGCAGTGCATACTTACTTCTCATATGAAGACTGACTTATGCATACATATAAGAAGTCACTTGACACCTCAGTGAGCTATGGTTTATTAAAATAGTATTTTCCAGGTCTGCCAATGTTTTCTGAATTACACTATATGAACTGTATTGGCATTTTATTTTTGTTTCCCTTGAATGAATAGGACCTGTCCATGGGAGAATATTATGGTTGGTGGCTTCTGTCTCTTCAGTTAAGATAAGACCATTTCAAAATTGGCTTTGGTGGCTGTTTTTTTTTGTGGTTGACCATGTGTATGCTCTACTACCACTTACCTCACTACTGTATTTTACATTACTTTAACTTTTGGGTATTTTAAAATCTGAAAGTTGTCAACATTGTATTTTTCAGTGGTCCAGACAGAGATATGCAGTAGTTAATAGTTACATTCAGGTTGTGTGCAGTTTTGAAACACAAGGTTGATACAGGACATTTGTATCGACATTACGTATGTACTATGAATTGTGCTCTTGACTCATTACAAGTAGAATTTATATCACAGTGTTTTAATATTTTCACATAGTGAAATAAAAGTCATACTGTATGGCATCACTTGTAAAAGCCAAGGTAGCTTTATAACTGATACTCTGCACATATAACCATCAGTTGTTACAATAATACTGATAATTAGACAGAAATTTATGCAAGGATGTAGGCCCGTTGTTTTCACTGTCATCATTGGGACTAAATGTGATATGTTAATATTTTTAGTTTGCAGCCCTTAAGATAGAATCTGGTTTTTCAGTGTGGCTATGCCAGCTGAATTTGTAGGTTGCCTCTTCATTAAGGGGCCTACAGCTTTCTTCCAGTGTCTATATTGAGGGACGAAGTTTAATTGTACGTGTTTAGACTTGTCTTTCCCCCCTAGAATCAACCAGTTTGAGTGAGAGGATCTGTATGTGTTTCTACAGATGTGTTGGTATTCACACTGGTGAAGATCATCTACTGTAGCGTGATAACTTTGCATGTATACCGTCAAAAACAGCTACAGAATTATCCATTCTTATTGTTATTAAGAGACTTTTCCTGGTGGCAGAGGGCAGCAAAGAAAATGCTAAAATCTTTACGTACATCTGCTGCATCATATCTTGGGTAATTTGTTAGTTTGATAAGAAGCATGTACAGTTAGTCAAAATAATGGGAAATACCTTTTTAGGTATGTTTGTACTACATGGAGCACATGTTACAGCTGACATGCCCTTTCAGAACAGCTCACACATGCCAAGTTTGGTATGCTGATATTGTCTTGCTCAACGGCATGACATGCATGTCTGAAATCAGTCTGCATTAGTGTTTGGCAGCGTAAAATGTATTGTACTCCTTCTAGGACAGCACTGTTGGCAAATGAGCACTATGTCAACCCGCAGGTATCATTAGAAATAATGTGTTTTTCAGTGTTTCCCTCATAGTTGGTGTAACTGTGGTACATGAGGGGAGGGGAGGGACGAAGGGAGGTCGAGAAATACATGAATGTATGGAAAACCCTGTGATATTGTGGTAAAAAACATGCAGTGAATGACTTTGCTCCTGACAAAATCTAGATTTAAATTAATGTCAGCCATGACTGGAGTGTCCCTGGTTTTCCAATATGTTCTATCATTTGTGGTGGGCTGCCGCAACATCAACATATCCTACCACATATTGATTTTCTGCTCTTGGAGCTGCACATTTTGGAGTTTTCGCTAACAAACATGACTTTTTTTTTAAGGGAAAAGCAACAGATATTATGGTATTAAGTTAGTCTCATGACCTGCAGACATAAGAACTGTGCTAGTGGACCTGATACAAGTGCACAGAATGTATCATAACATAGCATGGCATGTCAATCTGCGAAAAAAAAAACAAAACCTGCTTGCGAGGGAGCGTTTTTGTTCATGTGCACAAATGCAGCTGTGTGCGCCTGTGTGATAGTAGTGCACATGTGAGTGTCTGCAAGCAAAAGCATTCTCATGATGTGTGTGCATGTCCACGTGCACAAATGCAGACCCATAAACAAGGGGCTGTGAAAGGCATGAGCTCGACAACCCCCGCCACAGTGACACTGTCAATCTGTGGGAAACCCTGTGTCCTACCTCACCTGAGCTGACCCATCCAGGTCTGTCTGCTTAACATGTGCGAGTTGCTGTGAAGAGACGGCGCTGAAGGCGGTGTTTGTGAAGTCAGTTCGAACGCTGTAAGTCTCAGCTCGGCTGTTTGTGTGAATGCTGAGCAGAGCAACAGAAATCAAAAGCTGCTTACACTAATGAAACGTCCCCTCTCGCTGCCCATCCCAGCACACCTTCAGTTTGCATACACACACGCACACACATTTACAGGCATGTCTGTTTTTAAGAGGTGCTCATCACTTGGATTCAGATTCAGCTGAAGCTTAAATTCTCTTCATGACTCTACCTGAGAGTTTGATGTATTGGTTTTGGTCACCAAAATTTAGACTGAAGGAAGAAGAAATTCTAGATATGTTGCTGTTGCCTGACTCTGTGCTGTTTATGTACAGAAGTGATGGCAGGTTCTTGTGTGTGTTTGTGTGTACTTTGCTGTGGTGTGCATTGTTTGTGTTTTAAATGTAGGGTATTAGGTTGTTGAGTCTGGCCAAGACGCTCAGTGACCAGGGTAATCAGATTTACCAGGCTGAGCTTTTTTCCCACGAGCGCCGCTCTCCCTCTGTCTCTCTCTCTCTCTGTCTCTCTCTCTACCACTCCCTGCATCCTTCCCATAGTGCAGATTTCTGTCACACACTTGACTCTGAGGCGGACACACTGTGGTTCTCAAGTATTGGTAATACCTTCTGCATTACAAGGGCAGTTACGAGTTCTTCAGTGTGGGAGAATAGAAACCAGCAGCTGATTGCAGGTTAGGTTTGGCTGTTTGGTTTGTCTGCCAGCATTCTTGCAGATAAACATTCATCACCTAGAAGTCCTGATATGAAATCCTGCAGGATTTTGGATTCAGCTTGCTGCTGTGGACAGCATATAGCAGGGTAAGAACTTAACTTGTGGGCCATTTTATTTAAATTTAAGGGCATACTCACATTCCGTTCTGCCAGGTAAACCGTTTCTTAAATAAAAATGTAATTTGTTTACTCCTGCTGGAAACTGACGGCAGGTTTTAAATAACAGAATGGAAGGCTGTTTTTCCCCTCTCATTTCCCAGTTACTGTCCTCCATTTGCCATTGGAGAGATTCTTTTTAATAATACTGGTTTTCAGTAATTTTTAATTTTCTCCATTATTTGTTCATGTATATCCTTCAAGAGCCCAAGACCACGTCTTCACGTCAGAGGCAGCTACGATTAATAAACAAATGGACTGACTGATTGCTAGAAAATTAATCATCAACTATTTTGATAATCGACTAATTGTTTCAGTTAATTTTCAAATAAAAAAGTAAAAAGAACTGCTGGTTTAGTCTCTTAAATGTGAGGATTTGCTGCTATTCTTTCATTTTTGATTACAAATGAGGAGTCTTGGTGTCTTGAACTGTTGTTTGGACCAAAGCAATTTGAAGATGTCACACTGGGCTCTGGGAAATTGAGATGACCATTTTTTACACTTCATTGACATTTCATGGAATAAACAATTAATCAGTTAATTGTGAATAATAATCGGCAGATTAATCGATAATAAACGTTGCTTCGTTTATTTAATTAAATACCGTAAAACCAAAAGATATTCAGTTTACAATCATAAATGACAAGAAAAAGCATAAATTTGCTTAATTTGAGAAGCTGAAACCTGCAGCTGTCTGCATTTTTGCTTGAAAAGAAAATTCAACCAGTTATCAAAAATATTTGCTGAATATCTTCTCAACTAATGAATTAGTTCACCAAAATTGTCTCTGCTCCAGCACTTTGTGTTTGCTTGTGACTAATAAAAGTCTAAAGAGGAATGAGATGTTGTATTGGTCAGGCCTACTAGATCAACACCCTCACTTGAGTGTCAACAAAGTTTGTCGACACACACATATTGGCTCCTTGTTCCCTGAAAAGAACATGTTCCCTGAAACGAATCACGACCTTTGAACTCTGCTGCCCTTTTGCCACGTGTAAGGAAGAACATGGCGACTATGGCGCTGCTGTTGGTGACCTGGCATGGGATTCCCATTTCACAACAAACTTTCTAGACACTGTTTCCACTCAACGAGCTGTCCACATCCTGTTACTCCTGGTCACATAACTGTGGAGCCGATTTTAGGTCAGATACTGTGGACACACATGTCTAATGCTTTCAGGGCCTGAAACCCGAACCCAGTGCTGCTGTGAATGGCACCACTCTTTACCACCAGTGAAAGGAAGCAGAAGAGATACAGAGAATGAGCGCTCCACCTTCTGTTGTCAAATGGCTACTCTGAGGTATTGTCTGCCCTAGTTGCCATGGCAACTGCCAGAGCACCTGAGGTAGGACTGCCTTTCTGAGTTTAGCGAGGATCTGTTAAAGAGGAGCGGAGGCTGATACAGGTCTGGAGTCTGGGTTGAGTCGTGTGGGCTCACTGCAGACAGGCCCAGCTCTGCATCCATCAGCTACAGACCAACCAGCATCCTCACCCAGCATGAGCCAGCACTGCTGGGGTTAGGATAGTAAATTAACACCTGAGGTTACTGGAAGTCAGTTGTAGAAATTTGACTTTCTCACTAGCTTTAGCAACTTTTCAGACCCTTTTAGTGACTTACTGTGTTTTCACATTAGGCACGATTGTTTACGAGCATGATTGCTCCCCCTCCCCTCTCCCCTGCTTGCCCGCTTTTACATTAGTAAAGTTGTTCTTTGCCTGAGTATGCCTGTGTATGTACGCAGTCCAGCACAGTAGGTGGCAGTATGCACATAGTAGGTTTGTAGTCTGTCAACATACACACAAAGAAGAAGAAAAGGCAACTACTTATTTTTTTTCAAGCTAACGTAATGGACGAAGCAGTGGCAGTCGAGGGATATGTTTTTAAATGTAAGTATTGAAATAACAAACCAAACTTTTCTGGCTCCTTCTTTATGTGCATGTAAGTTAACTGACATGTCATGGTTGCTAGGCGACAATGGCTGTGTGTTGTCATGCTCTCATGCAGCCTATCCTATAGCAGCCTACTTCCTTGTTTTGGCACATTTGCTTTCACATTTCATGCGCACTGTGCCCGAGTACACATGAATTGTGCCCGAGACCACCTTTTCAAATTGACTGAGAAACATGTCCAAGCATGGAACTCTTGTGATCACACAAATCAAATGAACTGGACTTTGGGGTCAAGCGTGCTCAGATCTTGGCCTGGGCCCCTAGTGTGAAACCAGCCTCAGTGACCCTGCCCTGCTAACAGGGTTAAGGTCTGTCTTCTTCTCCCGTTGGACTGTCAGTGGATGATGTGTGGGTAGGCAGGAGGACATCATGGAAGTTCTGCAGTTGTGAAGTTTTACAAAGTACTCAGTTTCTTATCCCCAGTAATAATCATATCCACCATTTATTTCGTGTTTGATTTGAGAACAAAAGCAAACAGGATTTAATGCATCAGTGAAGTCAGTTGGCTTCCTGTAATTAGCCTTTCTCTTTACCTGACAGTGTGTATGTGAGATATTGATCTTCACACTGGATGCTTTACACTACACTGCAAAATATAGTTTGTTAGGACACATTTAAGAAATGTGCTCTCCCATGTCTTAATACGCAGTAGCTGCATATCACTGAAGCTGCTCAAGTGTTTGTTCATTGTCTAGTGGCAGCAGCCAGGACTCGTCAACAAGGACAGGAAGTAACGAGAGCAGGTCAATCAGCTTCCTCCCGTCTTCCAACAGACTACTGCACTTGTGTCACCTCCAGAGTCTCTGGCCCTAATAGCTATGAATGGCCAGCACTGCATGCCTGCTCTCTCTAAATATAGCTGCACTGCCTACATGTACACAGCAGTTTGTGCTCGTGCACCCTCCCTTCAGTCTCTGTGATTCTCTCACGCTGCATTTAGACAGCGAGGCCGTGAGTCCGTCTCTTTTTTTAAGTTTTAAGTTCTCAGATGTTCTTGGATATCAGTAACAACAACAACAACAACATCATATTTTGTATCAGTGACTGCAGATTTTTAAATATAGCTGGCCCTTAAATATTGATGAGTATCTCATTAATTTAATGAGCAATCCATCTCTCTTAGTGTTTTTTTTAAAATTTATTTTATTTGTAGAGCTACCAAAATGATCATAGTTGCTTATAGAGAAAGACCTTGAACTGAATTGGCTTGTAGCAGGACTGATTAGAAATAGCGTTGATATTATGATAGGTTACTTTTCCTCCTTAATTAATATTACCATCGATGTTGTCACTTCTGACGGTAAAAAAACCCCCAAAAAACAGTAAATCCTCACATTTGAGAAGAAAATGTTTATTACTTTTTGCTGCCGATTGATCAAACAATTTATTAGCTAATTTGGATTCAAGCATTCCTACTTAAGCTGCTTATCAAGTGAAGTCCTTGTGATTCGGTGTGCACCGTGAATTTATACGTGGCCTTTCAGAAACTACATTAAATCTGTATGTGGCTATATAATAACATCTGGGTCACATTATGGAAACAAGAATGCGGCTCTTCGTCATGTGTGGAATGAACATAACCTTAAAGCATATTTTGCATCAGAATTACAGAATTTTCCATTTGCTAAATTTTCAAACTGAAATAAATTCTCTCTTTGTTTTGTGTAATTTTATACGTAAAGATACATAATATAGAACTGAGTCTGGCATTTAGCAAATACAGCGCGTGGCCCGAGCAGTTTGATAATGTGCTTAGGATGTTATTTTTATCTCATAATTTAATAGGATCATTGGTAGACTGTTCGACAGTTGAATCAGTACACACGCTGTTCTCTGACTTTCTGACTGCTACTTAATTTAGAGCAGATTGACATTTTCACTTTGACATATTAAAGCATTTTTTCTGTTGATCAGTGTCCAAAAAACCTCATTGCTTCCACTTGGCTTCAGTTTAGTGGAACAAAACAACATGAATAAGTCCAGGGGGGTGAAAATGTTTTATTATGGCTGTATGTGCAGGTAAAGTCTTTGCTCTCTGTGTTTCGTGTTTGTGTTTTTCATTGTTGTCTCATCGTTTCTCTCTCTTTGTGGCTTCAGAGATGTTGATGCTCAGATCTCTTGCGTTCATTTACCTTCCTCTGTTGTCCTCACAGTTGGGATGAAATTACAGTTTTAGGTATGTTAATTAGCCTTAATGATGGTGCCCTCTTGGTAGAGCATGGCCGATACTGGATTTTTAGCTCCTCATTCAGACCAAACCTGGCATTGAGGGGAAATACAGGTTCTCATATATTTATCTGGATGTGGGAAGTCTGTTTAGGCTAAAGTGGGTTGTCTGTTTAGGCTGCAACGATGCGGAACGCCGGGGGTTCCAGTAAGCTGAGAATGTGGCCGAAGATTGAAGCAGAGTCATATTTCGGAAAATTGAAAATGACGTCAAGCTGCCTTGGCCAATCAAGTCAAGCAAAGCTGAACAACTGTGAAGATTTCAGTTTGTATTTATGAAAGAGCTGACACTCCCACAATCTTGAAGTAGTTTTGAAACTGCCCCAACTCATCATCCACAGACGAGCCAACCTGATGGGGTGATGAGGCTTTTAAAGTAAAACTTGGTGAGTAGTGGCCTAAAAGGAACTTTGTTGACGGGGACAGGACACTGTCTTGACTGGATTGGTTAAGGAATCAGGGAAGTGCTGAAGTGGACTAATCTGTTATTAGCTGAGTGACGTCAGGCTCTTGTCAGCGCTGTGTCTGCAGGGATCAGAGCCAGGTGTCAGCAGATAAATCCATATAACCTAACTGGCTAACTACTAGCACGATGCTCAGCAACCGAAGCCCGGACCAACACTAAGGAACCTCCTGCTTTCAATTTGGCGCTCATAACAGATTAGAGCAGCCACACAGCCTGTATGCATGGTGCCTGTTTCTATTGTCAGACGTGTGCATATCTCAGAAGGAAAAATGACAAATGAAAAAGATCCGTTGATAACTAAAGTTATATTGACATAAGTGATGTCCCGATCCGATCACGTGATAGGAAATTGGGGTCGATCATTTGATTTTACGCTCTAACATTAGTAGTAGTGAGCTGGTCACCAGTAAGCTAACGCAGAGCAAACGTGAAGCTGGCGCCTCGGGACAGAGAAAATGTCTGCAGCTTGGAATTATTTTAAATTGGACAGCGAAGGCAGTGCAACAGCCACTTGTAATGTGTGCAAACTGGGCATTTCACCTGGCGGAAAGGACAAATCTGCGTTTAACACTACTTATATGATACGTCATGTGAAAAACAAACACCCTGCACAGTAGTCCGAGTTCACTGCAGCAACTCAAGCAAAGACACTGAGCCAACCGACACTGAAAGAGACTTTGAAAAATAAAGAGAAACTGCCCGAGGACAGCGAAAAGGCCAAAAAGATCACAGCCAAGATAGCTCAAATTTATCGCGTTAGATGACCAGCTGTCGTCTGTGGTTGCAAACGTTTTGCCGTCTCTTGGAGCATGTGGAGCGAGGGTATGAGTTGTCTTCTCGACACTTACCGACACAGCTCGGCCCTTCACAACAAACTACGTGACCACCTGCTAGTCCGTTTAAAAAACGCGCCATCTTTTGGGTTTACCACAGACATATGGAGTTCCTCTGTTTGCCCGATGTCACTGCTTAGCTTCACTGCACAGCGGATCGACTCCAGTTTTAATTCACAACGCGCGACCTTGCATGCTCAGCACTTCAGGGATCTCATACGGCAGAGCGCATGAAACAGGCGATCTTCCATCTTCATTGATCTGAAGACGGAAGTCAAGTGCCTGCAGCAGGATGTGCAGGTTAGATGGAACAGCATTACTGCATTGCCAAAGTATCGGATCAGGACTCGATATCAGCAGATATTCAAAATCGAATGACTCACACTCAGACTCAGTGGCAAAAAAATGTGATCGAGACGTCCCTAATTGACATCTTACCAGCAGCAACATTACAGCTTTCACTACAGTTCCAATCACGATGTCTGAATATTGTTTTACAGGCATGAAAAGGATTTTTTTAAAATCCACACCTGTATTCTGTGTCATTTTTCTGTTTACACTAAATAAAAATAAGATTTATAATGATATTAAATGAAAGATTCTAGTATTGATGGCCATTATCAAAGGCAAACGCAGTGTAGAAAGAGTGAGCTGACAGGGCTGGGTATAGTTAAGAAAAATTTGTTATCAGCACCGATATGATGCAATAATCCGTTTTAACAGAAGATTACATTACACACACATATGGTCAGCCCTGTCTCTGGGTGTAATCTGGTGTTTTTCCTGTAAAACACAAGTACGACGAATCAGCTGTAATGTTAGATTTTGGCACAGGGAGCATGCTGCGTGCATATTGGCCCATTGATGTGGATGAGATTAACTCCTTTGGTCATTCGATACCAAATATTGATACCTTGCATTTTTCGATATTCAGTAGCATTGAGGCAGTTCTAGAGCAGCAACGATTAAGTGAATAATCAATCGTTCAACAGGAAGTAATTGCCAACTATTTTGATAATCGATAAATCATTTCAGTCATTTTTTCAAATGAAAAAGTTAAAAGAATTCCTGGTTTAGCCTCTTAAATGTGAGGATTTGCTTCTTTTTGTGTTCTTTATGAGAATAAATGAGGAGTCTTTGTGTTTTTAGGCAGCTGTTTGGACAAAAGAGGCAATTTGAAGACGTCACACATAGCACTGGAAAACTGACATGACCATTTTTCACATTTTTTTTACATTGACGGAATAAATGATTAATCAATTAATTGTAAAAATAATCATTAGATTAATTGATAATTAAATAATCGTTAGTTGCAGCCCTTAGCAGCGCCAGTAACGCTGTCTTTGTGGACACATTTACATGTGCGATTTGCAGGAGTTCTGCGAGGAAGCCGTCATGCACGGGTTCAGGTAGAAGTTCACACCACCTGTGAGGTTCCTCTCATTGATTGTTGAAGTTAAGAGAATCAGCTGTCACACTTAACATCCCCGCTCATACTTTCAGCTGTTTATGCTAAATCAAAGACCTTTTTCATTTACAGGTCGTCTGTGAGGAGTGCCAAAGCTTCTAGGTGGAGGAGTGGCAGACAGTGCCACCCAGGTGTGCAGAGTGGGACTGCATCCCGTCTCTGAATCAACAATCAGCTTCCTGAAGTGCTGCTGTCGCTGCCAGATGGACTGCGCACTCTGAGAGCAGAGCGAGCCAGGACAGAAATCAGCTGAGGAGAGGAGCCGGGGGCCAACGCTCACCGGAGCAGGAAAGGGAGGGATTTGTTCGGTAGGGAGAGGAGAGGACAAGGGGCTCCACAATGTCGTCAAACAGGACCCAGAACACCCACGGACTGAGACAGATAGGCCTGGACCAGATATGGGACGACCTGCGGGCTGGTATCCAGCAGGTGTACACACGGCAAAGCATGGCCAAGTCACGCTACATGGAACTCTACACGTATCCTGAGAGGTCGGAGAAGGTTGATGCTGTGATTAAAGTTTGAATGTTGGGTGATTTTTTTTTTTTATTCATCTCTTAGCCGCTCAACAGAAAAGTATTGGCAACTTTTTTTAAGTTAAATAATTTTAAAGCAAAACTCACTTACTTTTCCAAATTCTTCTGTAATATTGAAGTGAACATATTTAGGCTTTGAAGTGATGAGGCAAACGCTTTGACTGTGTCAGCGTGAACACTGAAATTGCAATTCATATTTTCACCATAGTTTGAAAGTTTAGAGACTGAACAGTTGATCAGGAAAGTAATTGGCAATTTTGTGATCCACATGCAAGTCCAGTATTTTAGAACAAAATGTAAACTATATATCTCATATTTTCATTTACTACACATTCTCTCTAATTTATGACCCTTTAGCTCTTGCATCCTACAGTTTACTTGTGAGATGATCAGTGTGAGGATTTTTAAAAATTAATTTTAGTGATAGTTACCTTACAGTGGAAAATATTTGCTTGTATTTTGTCCGTTTAGTCCACCCCCCCCTCACTGTGTGTGGTATATGTGTGCGTAAAGTGAACTTTCATTGGCACTGACTTGTTACTTCCTTCTTTCCAAACCAAAACCTGCTTTGTAGCTGTTTGTCCAGGTAATGAGTCACAGCAAAATAATACCCACTGGGCCAGAGTCCTAATGTTGTGCTCCACAAAACTCCACAAAAGAATTCATTGAGAGTGAAAACAGTTAAAACAGAGGTTCTTAGGAAAATGCAGTTTGTGAACTTTTGGATTTTTCAGTCACTGAATTAATTCCCCTTTAAACATGCAAACATAAAACACAGTGCGCATGATGTGAGTGTCACATATCAAAGAGATGATTTTCTCTCAGGGCTCATTTTGTTGTTTGACAACCTCATCCCCTCTCTTTCACCTCTCCAGCTCTTAAGGATTTCATCTTTTTCCTGAAGTGTGAAATGCATCCAGCCATGTAAGCTCATCCAGTCAGGCAGAAAGAACGGTACTCATACAGACTATGTATTAAAGAAAGAATATGTGGATGACATATTTGTCTTCCAGAGCTTTTTGGTCCAAGTCTGCATCAGTCTGTGATGCATAGTGTCTGTCTGTCTGTCTGTCTGTCTGTCTGTTTGTTTACTCCTTAACCCTTCCCTCAGACATGTATATAATTATTGCACCAGCGTCCACCAGTCGAGCCAGGGCAGGGGCTCTGTGCCTCCAGCCAAGCCCTCCAAAAAGTCCACCACCCCGGGCGGGGCTCAGTTTGTAGGCCTGGAGCTCTACAAGCGACTCAAGGAGTTCCTGAAGAACTATTTAACCAGCCTGCTCAAGGTGAGCTCCCACTCTGCAGCCGTCATCATCACTGGGATGTTAAGGCTTCTGTATCTGTGTCATTTCTGGATCGTCACAGATGAAATATCTGCATTTCACCAATACTCCCTTCCTGTTTGTACTCTGTCTTTCTCTTGCCCATTCTTGGTTTTCACTGCAGGATGGCGAGGATCTAATGGATGAGTGTGTGTTGAAGTTTTACACCCAGCAGTGGGAGGATTACCGTTTCTCTAGTAAGGTCCTCAATGGGATCTGTGCCTACCTCAACCGCCACTGGGTCAGACGAGAGTGTGATGAGGGACGCAAGGGAATATATGAGATATATTCGGTACGTCTAACAGCTGCAGGGACGTCTGGTTTGCTGTCAGCACGTAAATGCTTTTAGGGAGTACTGTGAACATGTGAGGTTACAAGAACAATGAAGGTGTGTTTGGGTCTTAACATGA
>JAPZDX010000013.1:1545387-1564834 GCA_029783625.1 Naso annulatus | reverse complement strand
TGGCCCCCCCCCCCCAACACACACACACACACACACACACACACACACACACACACACACACACACACACACACACATAAAGACGAGTCATCGTGGCAGAAATGGGGGCTTTCTCTTTAAGGAGTCAGTGTTTTCTGTAGTTTTGCTGCCTTTTCTCCTGTTACTTGTGTTGTTTTGTGTCATGTTCAAATGTTTAAATGTTTTCCTCAGTTTTTTTGCGCATATGAACCCATCTGTGGAGCTCTGCCTGAAGTGTTAAATCTTTAAATTACTTCTTCACACCATTTTGTATTTTAAAAAATTTCATGCAGTAATCTCTGTTGTTGCTTCCCTTTAAAGACTCTGGCTTTGGTCTTATTTTCTTTCTTATCTCAGTTTTATTATCTTTGCTCTTTGTTTAGTTTGATTTTTATTTTTATTTTTTTTTATGCAGTTGAACCTAAACAGGAAATGTGTCCTTTGTCCTCAGAGGTGACTGACATGGAGGCAGAGGAGGCGCCAGCTGCTCCAGTGGTAGTTGGAGAGATTGAAGAAGTTGTGACAGTGAGGGAAGAGAAGGAAGAGTCTTTCCATGAGACGAAGGTAACAAAAGTGACAACAACTACCACAGCTGTTGACGTGACGACGGAAAGGACAGACAAACAAGAGGAGGAGGAGGAGGAGGAGGTTGAAAGTGACAAAATAAGGGAGGAGGAGAAGGATAAAAATGAAGCAGAGATTGAGGCAGGAGAAGAGAGTGAAGAGGAAGAGGAGAGTCAAACGAAGAAGCTGTTGGGACCTTGGGAGTCAGAGGTGAGAAGTTGAACTTTTAAAGCTCAATGTAAACAGCTCTAAATATTCAGCTCAATGAGAAGAAAGAACTCAGCAAAGCAAACCATGAGACAAAGACAAAACCAGCAAATGCTCAGACCTCAGAGCCATCAGTGAGGAGAACAGTCATGCTTGTGTGCGTGCAACGAGTCAGGTAATAATTTGTCGTGTCTTAGACGAGACTCGATGTCGCGCTCATACGATGTTTTTTGGAAACTTTTTAGCTGTGATCAGCTGCTCTGTTGCTCGGTTGGTCCTCAAAAATGAATCACTCTCTGGTGGCTGCAGTTTTCACTCTACAAGGCTGAAATCTGACATGGAGGTCAAGTGTCAATTGGCTAAAAGGGGGCGTGGCAGTGGGAGTGGCCTAAAACAAAAACGCACATAACTTCTAAATGGATTTATGTAACATGGCCAAACTTTGTAGAAACGTCATTACAGACAGTAATTTTTGTTTCTTCCTTTTCTTTCTCTCCAAACATTCGTTAAATAAATATTTAACATTCAAACAAGTACACAGTATTTTGCATCCCAGCATTTTTTGCTGTTGGTTGCAGCTGTTGTGAATTTTTGCTTGTTTATTTACAAATTGCTTTTTCAGCTTTGTAAAGAATTTTTTTTTTCACAGTTCGAGACTTTGTTATTCACCTGTAACGTGAAAAAACAAAAGTGTCTCAACTTTAACCCATTTCAGTTGTTAGTCCAGTAAAATAAACATGACCTGATTTTTTAAATTCTGAACGTTGACATTTGGTCTTTTAATCAGGTTTTAATTTTTTATTCGATAACTTTCTCCAGCAATACGTCAGTACACACCATGTCCCCAAAGTGCAGTTAAGTCCTGTGTTCTGCTCGACGTCTTTGAGGATTTTGCTGTTCTTTGATGAAGTCTGCTGAGAGGCAGATTTAGTTCCTCTGCAGAGACCCCCCCTCCCCCCAGCACTGACTGAGTCTTTGTGTTGACCTTGGCATGGGGCATCGCCTGGCACTGCAGGTTTTCATTCGGGCTTAGAGAGGATTAGTGAAACTACAAATGAAAATGTGCCGTTATTAGCCTTTGATAGTGGGATTTTTAGGACTCAGTCGGGCCTGTTATGAATGAGTTAGAAAAGTTTCCTTTGGTCGACTCACGGGTTTCTGTGTCTCACTTTTATGAGTAACGTTGGACCAGTAACTAAGCTTGCTAATATTTCTCTTTAAATACCAACATTAGTCTGAATTTGTCTCAGAGGAGCGACGTAAGGTCTCATGCTGGGTCAAAGGTCATCACAGAGTCACTTTTCTGAAAACACTTGGAAGTTTTGGAGGTTTTCTGGAAACACTTAATGTTTTTCTGAATAATGTCACATGTTACAGTTTAATGTTATGTGCACTTTCTATGTTTTCAGGCCTCCTCTGATGCGAAGCCTCCACTGCCAGACCCGACTTTTAACAGGAGATGCAGTTTGCTCGCCAGTGATGTAAGTTAATTTATTGTCAGCTCACTTAAAGTATTTTACAGATTCTTTCAAAGCTGTAGTTTGATTCACAAATAGTTTGTCTGTAAATTATTAATTTTGATGAATGGTCCAAAAAAAAAGGAATTTTGTAGGATTATGTTACAAAGGAAAGTTGCTGTGTGGTTAAATCATTTCATTCACTGTATGTTAAGGAACTGCAAAGTGCAGAGAAACACGCAAGCACAGACACAACCCTCTGTTTTAATGCAGCACTTGCATAGTGACACACATACTGTTACCATGGTTGCAAAACAATCTTGATAAAATATAGACTCACTTTGACATGATCAGCAGATGAAATTTAGCTTTTAAAAGGACGCTTAAGTCACGTGTGACCTATTTTAAAATCCTTCTTTCTAATTAAACTGGGTCATGTTCCCCTTTGGTGTGACTCTTTTGGGCAGGTGTGAACTCAGTACTTGTACTTGTGTGCACACTGAGACCCTCAAAAGCACGTGGTCTCCGTCTGGTTCCTTAAGAACTCATTTGTTGGTGGTGAAAATGTGATCTGACTCTCGATTCCTCCTTACAGTCAGGTGTACTCTGCTAGTTTAAGCTAACAGGGCCTGCAGCCAGGTGTACTTTGCGTTCTGCTAAGTGTTTTCTAAAGCAGCAGTTACTGTTGTTTTGCTCAGATGTCTGAAAGCAGCCAAGTGTGAAGCAGTTTGGTGTTTTCATATTTCCTCAGGGTGCATTCAGCATTCTGTTGGCATCTTTTTGTCTGGTGTATTTCAGAGGGAATTAGCACAATATACTTGTATGAGCAAATGCAAGCTGTGCTGTGGCTCCATGTTAAACTCATTGTAATGCTTCTCCCACAGACATATGCTGTAGTCAAGAACAAGGGATCTTCTTCCTGTATTTAATCTCCAAACTGACCAACAAGCAGAGTGAATGTTCTTTAATGAAGTTTTGTTTGTTCACTTGGATTTTTCTCTGTGTGAAAACAAAATGAACCAAAGTAAGTATTCTCCAACCGCCAAAGACAAGGAGTTATTTTGATGAGATGTTGATTTTATATTAATTTGTATATTTTATGGCTGCAGTCTGTCATAATCTACTCCAGATCTTTTTAAACTTACATGCTGCTTTGATAAAACATGCACATTCTTTGTAGTTTTTAATATTATTTGCACTTTGTTTTGTACGGTATATCTGGGGAAGTTCTAAGGTAAAACTCAAAAGAACAGTAACATAGAAACAGTAGAGAATCAGTGCTATATTGACCCAAACTGGGCCCAGTGATATTTTAGCGCTTGCATCTGTTAACTCCACACCATGCCAGCGAGTGAACGTCACACTTCATTCACTATTATTTCTCAGTTATCTCATGTTTTTGATTTAAATCTGTGAATTCAAACCTGGCCAGTAGCTGGATGTTAAGTAGATTTAAGATAACTGTCAGTTTCTCTGACACTTAGTGACAGTAAATCAGTATCACTTCTTATTAACATACAACCTATAAAAAATAGACAGTGGCTATAAATTGCAAAACAATAATCCTTCTAGCTCAGGACATTATTTAGAACTTCAGAAAATGACGATAGCAAGAGGTGTAAGAGAGCGAGACATTATCTTCTTTTGCTGCTTAAGATGTGAACTAAATGTGGGGTTGTCCTTGGTAACCCTCTAAAGATCCAGTGACTGTCCTCCATTAAACATGGAGGAAATGCATACTAAAAGGAAAAAGCATCCTTGACTTCTGCAGCGGCCGTGTGAAGCGGGAAAACAGTGAATGAGGGTGAATGCTGTTGTAGGATGTGGCAGGCTGAGATATCGATTCCCCGGTGTGAGACACACTTGGCTGCTCGGCTGTTTGCACCAGCAGAATGACTCATCAGCAACTGTGGAAGCAAGTCAACCCACTTTATAAAATCGTCCTCACTTCTTCCTCCAGCTGCTGCCCGCCTGCCTTCAAACATCATTATTAATCATCACATGCAGGAGGAGAGTTCAGAGCATCACAAGCTGAACACTCGAGGATCTGAACACTTTAACGACCCTCTGCTGACAGGAGCTGGAATAAAGCACTCTGGCTGCTTCTGCTCAAAAAGTTTCTGTGCAGCTCTGCAACATCCACAGTCCTAAATCCAGTTTACAGACACTGCCGTTTCCATTGAGACGTGAACAGCTTTGAAGTCATGCTCCTGGCAGCCTGAATGGAGAGGAAGAGCTTCAGTATGAAACTGCCCACTGAGAATAAGTTAAAAAAAATACTGTTTTATCTACAAGACGATATTTAGAAATACACACAGCCTCACTGAGCGTCCATCCGTCTGTCCATCCATTCATCCATCTGACATCCGTCCATCATTCCATCCTTCCATCCATCCGTTCCTCCGTCCCCTGTCCATCCGTTCATCCATCCATCCGTCCCTCTGTCCCCTGTCCATCCGTCCTTCCATCCATCCATCCACCCATCGCTTCACTGAGCAGTCATCTGTCTGCCAATCTATCCATCCGTCCCGCCATCCGTCCCTCCATTCCCCGTCCATCCGTTTGTCCATTCATCATTTCACTGAGCATTCCTCCGTCTGTCTGTGCATCCACCCATCCACTCATCTGTCTGTCCATCCATCCGTCCATCCGTCTGTCTGTCCGTCTGACCGTCCGTCCGTCCATCCATCCATCCGTCTTGTTCAGGCTTTGCAGGAAAGTCCAGATGTCCCTCTCCATTGCAAAGTTTTTAGCTCCTCCTGCCGGATCCTTGAAGCGTTTCAGTCCAGATGAGCTTCATCATCTCTGTAGTGTGCTCTGCGTCATTATTGGATCTCCTACCAGCTGGATTTATCGAGCTCGTCCTGGATATCGTAGCCTGTCGTTTGTCGAGGAAGCTCACTTTGGTCGCTTTCACCTAAAATTCTCAGTTCTCCTTCGGTTCCAACCTAAATGACTGTCAGTGATAGTTGAACATAGATCGACTTATAAATAGAACACTCTGCCTTCCAGCTCAGCTCCTTCTTTGCATTTTTCCCGATCCGCGTCTTCATCAGTGCTCACGCCGCCTGTTTGATACCATTAGGCATCACTGTGTTGTTGCATGCTCTGGTTTGCTCTCACAGATTTGGGTGGACAGCTTGTCGTCTGTGGATTAATTCCATTTTTCTCTGAGGTCTTTCTACAAAATCTGCCGGCTGTTTTTGGACCAAAAGTCTAATGCGACTCGGCCAAACAAAAAACTTTGGCATGTTTGAAATGAAGTTCATCCATCAGCTCTGTGGTTTTGTTTATTCGTAGAGTCATGCAAAGTGTGAAAAATACATGTAACTCTCAACTGGAATTAAATAAACTAACCAACAACATTCCTCCTGATGATGGAGTGCACATGACACACACACACACACGCACACGCACACACACACACACACTCTCTCATTGTCTCGTACTCCCTGCAGGTGAAGTATAAGGAGGACTTTGAGAAGATGAGAGGTCAGAGTCTGTTTGTTCCTGGAGCAGAGCTCATCCACTCCAAGAACATCAGCGCTGTGATATCTGAGGTCTGTACACACACACACACACACACACACACACACGCTCATATGATCATGTATATGATCTGATCACTGCTGCTGAAATGTTTCACCTGTTTCAGTCCAAGTACAAAGAGGAGGGAAAGAAGGAAGCGTCCATGTCTCTGTACTCCGTCCTGCCCGAGACTCCTGAGACTCAACGAGCCAGAGAGGCATCAGAACTGCAGAGTGAGGTACACACACATCAGTACAGCAACGTTTAGTGAAGCACGCAAAAAGTTTAAAGCAGCAGATCAATGACATCAGGCAGCAGCATATTCCAGATCAAATTTAATTCAGGAATAGGAAAGTCATGAACTGGATGAAGCAACATTTCAGCTAAAAATGTCAAACATTAGTGTCTGCAGATGCTGTCAGGGCTCTTTCATATTTTTTGTACATTATTAAGAATACATCTCCTTTGTGCAGTTTGTATTATTAGTTCATTTTTTTATTGATCAGGGTTTCCCAGAGTGTGGACAGGTGAGGACATAAACCCTGGGAAATAAACCCTCTCAGTTTTAGTTTGGGAAGCTCTGCAGAAGATCTTAGTGACCCTAAACATCGTTATATCACTGACAAAGTTCTGTTTGTTTTTCAGATTAAATACAAAGGCAACGTGAAGACAGAGATATCCTCGTCCCTTTATTCTCTGCTGCCGGAAACAACAGAGACGCAGTTTGTCAAAGAGCTGACGGAGATACTGAGTGAGGTCAGATGTGATGACACATGATGTATGAATGTGTTCTGATGAAGTATGTATGGATAAATTGATGACAGGATGAATGATAAACAGATGTGTGGATGGATTTATAGATGAGCTCCTCCTAACCAGAGGTACGTAACAAAACTATGACAGGAAAAATGGGACTAGACTAGAAACAAGGACGCGTCACACTGAAATAGGACTAAATATAACTAATCAAACAGAGGGAATGGGACATAAAAGCCTTCTTCTAGTATAAGCCTGCCCCATATGGCGCCCTCTACAGTTGAATTAGTAGTTGTAGCCAGATATTCTTTTCATAAATGAACAAATATCACAAAAATAAGTTTAAAATTTGAGCTCAGCCCAACAAACACTTTATGTGCTGTAAAAGAAAATATGTAAATGTAAAAATTCCCCCATGGACATGAAGTTGTTTCCCTCAGACTCTCGGCCGCCTGTCACAGTGAAACTCTCTCTGCTCTTCAGAACAAGTACAAGGAGGAAGGAAAGAGGAGGATGAGCAGCAGTTTGTACTCTCAGCTTTCAGAAACCCCTGAGATGCAGCTGGCCAGGACTGTCCACGAGTTTCAGAGCGAGGTACTCAAAAATGATCTTCACTCCGACTAATAACAGCAGCTGCATTTCAACGTATTTCATCAGTTCACTCCAGTCTGAGCATCAGCACACGGCTTGTTTTATGCAGCAGCTGCAGGAATCTCACTGCAAATGAATTAAATACAAAGAGCAAACACAGAACTCTTATTTAAAGCTCAACGAGGCTGCACAAGTGCCTCTAACACAAACTATATGACTATATGAGAAAGTTATGTACCGACAGGGCTCTTGATGCTTCTGATGAGTGAATTCATTGATGCTTTACGAACTTGTGTCATGAACACTTTTAGAAACGTCTTGACCTGAAGTGAAAGAGATGATTGATTGTGTTTTGATCTCAGAAAAAGTACAAAGAGGACGGGAAGAGGAAGGCCTCGATCTCCATCTTCTCTCAGCTCCCCGACACACCTGAGATCCAACACGCTCTGGAGGTGTCACAGCTGCAGAGTGAGGTACGGTAGCAGGGAAGAGCGTGCTCATTGGGTTTAAGGGAAACGTTACCTGTAGTTTTAACCCAAGCCTCCTGTGGTGGGGACATTGTTGCATATGTTTGTCTCTGTCTCAGGTGAATTATCGCCCGAAGCTGCTGGTTAAAGGAGCTCCCTCGTCTCTTTACTCTCAGCTCCCTGACACCACAGAGATTCAGTTTGCCAGAGAGATGACAGAGATGCAGAGTGAGGTAGAACCATCTCCATCATGTTTTCATTTAATGTGGATCAGCAACAGTCTGAAATGTGCATTCTGAGTAAGCGTTTTGTATTTTATGCCATAAAATGTTGCGAATAATAATGACATTTAAAGCCGAAATGACGTCTTTTGATTGTTTTGGTGAAAAATCATAAAATAACCTGAAGAATAGTGAGACCGAAGTGGAAAAACCAACACAGAATCTGCAAACCAGCACGAAATGAACATTTGTTTGTGGACAGAGACTCAAATTTAGCGCTACAGCTGGAGAAGAAATGATCATTCAAAGTTGCCACGCCCTTAATTATGCATCAACTTTAACCAGAATTTAAGTGTATTGAAACGTTTACACCCCTACAGGTCTCAATAACATTAACAGTGTACACAACGTTTCCGCTAATCTGGATTTTTTAACATGGGGCTCTATGAGTCACTTTTGGAGCCTGCCTCAAGTGGCCATTTAAGGAACTGCAGTTTTTTTGGACTTACTGTTAGCTTCAGTTCTCAGCTCTGGCGGTGATAGGTGAAATATCAGACTGTGTCATACTGTTTTGACTGCACATGATGTTTGCAAAAAAAGCTGTGAATGGTGAACATGTCATGTTTTGCAGTGGGATTCCAGAATCACAAAAAAGATGTTAAATTTTACATAATACCATTGAGTCACGCTCCTTTTCATGCTAACTGCAGCCATCTTAAAAGCCCTCAGAAGAGCTGATTGGAAAGATAACCAAATTAAAAATGCCCACCTTCTTTTTTTCTTTATGGCCACTGCAGAAACAAAACATGACAAACCATAAAAAATCCATTGAGAGCTGATCTGCCCACCTTCAGTGAGCTCACTCCTAAGTCATTTCTGGGGAAGGGCACGTTATAAAGACCCTTAAACTGTTTGTCAGTAAGCAGCATGCAGTATCTTCACTCTGTGCAAACAGCAGAGTTTCAGTGTAAACGGCTGACAGATTGTTTCCTCCTCTCTCAGAGTAAATACAAGGAGGGCGGCAGGAAGAGCCTCTCCCAGAGTTTCTACTCTCAACTGTCAGAAACCGCCGAGACGCAGTTTGCTAAAACTGTTGCTGAGCTGCAGAGCGAGGTGAGATTGTCATTGGACCTCTTTCTGATCCTCAGAGGCTTTGACATTTGTGTGTACATGTTTGTACAAACCTGACAGTACATTAAAATGTGTTTTTAACTTCAGACACGGTACAAGGAGGCGGGTAAAAAGGGCGTGAGCTCGAGTTTGTATTCTCTGCTCCCAGACACTCTAGAGACGGCACACGCCAGAGAAGTGACTGAGCTCCTCAGTGAGGTACGAAGACTAGTATTAACTGACCGGCTTTGCAAATTTATTGTTATTCAAGGATGCACTTTAACCAAATCAGGTGCTTTGCCGAAAACACAAATTCCCACGTTCCCACGTGGAAGCTCTGAGTCAAACTTGGAGCAACTTTTTTATCCCATTGCTGCACTCAGCAGAATAAATGATTCACTGAGTTGAGAAAAACTGTGATTTTCACATTATCATCTTTTGTGAAATGTGATGGTGACGTATATTTTGTGTGGCTTTGCCCTCAGTTTTTCTTTGCCTGTATTAATATCATATTATTGTAGGTAAAGTACAAAGAGGACGGTAAGAAGGAGATGAGCATGAACCTGTACTCTCTGCTGCCTGAGACCAGGGACACACAGCACGCTAAAGAGGCATCAAACCTGCTGAGTGAGGTATTCAGACAGCCACTGTTTGCTTACATTTTTTAACTCAGTTAATAAAAGTGCTGTCATCATCTCTGACAGAAAAACTCTGGCCATTTATAAAAGATTTTTCTCTCTATGATTTAAACACTGTTGCTCTTTGAGATCCCTCCTTTGTTGAACAACAAGCTAACATGGATCTGCTCGTTTCTCCTGCAGGTGAAGTACAAAGAAGGTCTGAAGCAGAAGATTCAGAGCAGTTTGTACCATCAGCTGCCGGAGACCACGGAGACACAGCTGGCCAAACAGCTGTCTGAGCTGCAGAGCGAGGTACAGCGCACGATGCCACATTCGTTATCAATAAAACAACATATTTTAGATTAAAAGCATAAAAAACATGTCAGGCTTTTTCACACTTAAAGATGTGGCAACGTCTGGATATAAATGAGTTGAAGATTCATGTTCAGGTCTCCTGCAGAGATAAAACATCAATGTGAGTCTTTTTAAACTTGCTGTTAATGTTCCGGAAAGATTTTCATGTCAGTAACCATGATGACATTTGTGTGGCAGAACAGCATTGAGCTTGAAACAAATAATGATACCAATGAAGAAGAACAACCTTGGCTGCAGATTGAATAAATGATGGATTTCAAACTTATTTGAATCTTTAACAATCATCTCTGGATATCGGGCTGTCGTTGGAGCTGCAGGGAATCAAAATGGCAGAACTTTTAGCAGCTCCTCTGTCTTCTTTTTGTCAGCGTGACACTGATATGTGGAAACATCAAAGCGCCCAAACATTAACGTGTCTATGTTAAATATATATGAGAAAGATAAAATCCAGTTTCCACCGCAGCAGTGAAGCAGCATGAGGTCAGACTGAGACAGTTTTAAAAGCTGCAGAGCTGCTGTCAGCTGCTTCAGCCCTCTGAAGTGTCACTTCTCACTCATCCAAAGCTTTCATGGAAAAGCACTGAAACCCAAAATGCCTGATTTATAACTGCACATTACTGGATTTGCTTTATATGAGAGATTTTCACATTTTACTACTACTACTACTATGACTGCCATGTGACTTAAAAATACTGCATGGAGTAACAATAAAACTTATAAACTATTTGTACAGCAACTTTACATCTAAATTCAGCAGCTGTAGCAAATCAGGATGTAACGTGGAGCCCAGCTCTGTCTGAGAAAATGGACAACATTAGCCTTCGCTCAGTCGTCCTCTTCCTCCGTCTGAAGAGCTCACTGAAGAAGGTCCACGATGACGTGCGGGTGAGGGTGTCCCTTCTTACAGCAGATAAAGAAGCAGGAAGTTGAACCCGTCAGAGAGGGATGGCGGCATGAGGGCTGATATTGTCTGTTTTTCAGATGGTGCTGACTTGTAGTTAAAAATTATAGAAGACATCGAAACACAACAGAAGTTATTAACTTCAAACTCTTTTCAGAATCACTAAAAGAGTTGAACTGAATGTGCATTTGAGGAAGGCTGTCAGGCCATGAACTAATCAGTCAGCCCTCACGGTTTCATTCGACATCAGTTCTACTGATTTTACGCCATGCTTTCCTACTTTGGCGAGTTCGCCTGTGTAATGGTAAATTAATTGTGTTGCAGGTGATATTAAACTGTTTTTTAAACTTTGTGACAGGCTTCTCTGGAATGCTCAAAGTTCATTTAGACGATACCAAACACGTTGTGTTAATGTGACATCTGTAGGCAAAGTATAAAGAAGCAGGAAAGAAGGAAGTGAACGCCTCCCTGTACTCTCTTCTGCCTGAAACTCTGGAGACTCAACGCGCCAAAGAGACGACAGAGCTGCTCAGTGAGGTACAGAGCAGCTTTACACACTGATGGCACGCAGGAGAAATCAAACCGCCTCACTGAAGATCATCACTTAGTTTCTCACTAAACATTTTCACAGATTAAATACAAGGAAAGCGGGAAAAAAGAGATGTCCAGCTCCCTTTACGCCACTCTGCCTGACACCGCCGAAACCAGCTTCGCCAGAGAGATGACGGACGTGCTGAGCGAGGTAACAACACTCATATGAGTCTGACATGAAGTCTTTAACATCACTTTTAATATTTTATAAGTTTGTGTGAGGCAGAATGACAGAAATAACATGAGATTGAATAAAATTCGTGACATGCTCTGCACATGTGTGACTACAGGAGATGGCTCTAAAATAATGGCTCTATAATTTGTATCTGTGTCAAAGTTAAAGTGTGTAATCGTTACAGAGACATGATATGTTGCAGATGACTGTCTTGCATTTTGTGTGAAAAAAGTGAAACTCAGGTGCTGAAATAAAAACTGTTTCAGATGACATGAAATGAAATGTGTTGGATGGAGCATTAAAATTCCACCAGAGTCCTGTGGCCAGTTGCATAAAATTAAACTCAGACTTGGACCTAAATTTAATTTTTAGTCAGACTTACTATAGACGCTTAAATAAGCCTGTTGCATAAAACCTGTCTGTGAGTGACTGATGTTAGACTGACATATTTTTGTCTGTTAAAATGGTCACTGTGTCAGATTAGGTGATTAAAGGCTCCTAAATTCTTGCCGTAACGTAGCCGAGAGACTTCTCGTCGCTCCCCGATCAGTCATTGTTTGCAGTTCACGACGTGTGTGATGTCACTGGCAAGGAAACGCTCACCACTGACTACAGCTGCTACTGACAAGCCGTTGTGGGAGGCAAACAAAAAGTCTTTCTGTCGTGAGGCATCCTAGATCTGGTGTTGGTTGTCATAATTGATCAGTGGTCACGCCCGACACTCATTTATTGTTTCCGAGCCTACTCGAAGCCCCTTTTGTCCATTTTGTTAGAAAAACAGTAAATATGGCTGTGTGTCTTTGTGTCTCCTAACTGGTGTTCTAACAATCTGTTACCAAGGTAACAAAACTCTCATCTGAAGCTTAGCCAGGGGGAGAGGTGGCTAATTTTTCTGTTTCAAATTAAGTCTTAAGTTTTATGCCACAGACAGTCTTAATTTGACTAGCCTAACTTGATAATTTAAGAGTGGTCTAAGGCTAAGACTAGTCTTAAACTACATTTTTACGTCCGGCTCAGTTCAGTGTTGAACAGGGCGCCTGCAGAAACCTGCACTGCTCTTGGCTGGCCCTGGTCGATGTTTCCTGTCATGAATTTGTCATCACGGGTGTGATTAGCATGAAGAAAGGATCAAAGAGGTGCTGCAGCTTTTATTTGCATTTCAACAATGTTCTGCAGACAAAGTGCAGACTAATGAGGCTTGTCTCGCCGTCAGCTCTGATCTGTGAGGACACAAAGACGTCATCATCAAACACAAAGGAAGAAAAGAAAACTATTGAACAAAGTTATAAATAACAGCAATAAATATAATAACTACTATGTTAGCTTTGGCATCAATAGATAAAAGAGGTTAATGTTCGTTCGATGCAAGGTGTTTGGGTTTTTTTCTGAGAAATCCTCACAGCTTGAATCAATAAAACACTTTGTATTAAAGAACATCTGCCAGCCTTCTGCAGCAGCGTCACAGAGACAAACTGTTCATCTTTTATGTTGCATGAAACATAAAGCGATTATTGTTAAATAAAACAGTCCAGAGAAAAACTCTTTTGATTTTCTGTTTTGGTTTGGTTTTTTTTAGATTAAGTACAAGGAGAACGGGAGGAAGAGCTGTTAACAGAGCGTCTACAGTCAGCTGCCAGAGACGACCGAGACTCAGTTTGCTAAAACTGTTTCTGAGCTGCAGAGCGAGGTGAGAGAAAAAAAAAAAAACAACTCCTAATTTTTTATTTAAACAGAAAGAAACCAATGCTGAAGACTGTGACCTCCTTCCATTTTTTATTTGTATCATAACAATAAATGTGTAATTCTTGAGATCTTCGTCTTGGTTGATTTGGTTCCTGTTGGAAACAGCAGGTGCAGTTTAACACAAGAACAAACACTGATGAGCAGCTTCTTTGTCCTTAATAGAAAAGAACAGCTGCTGCGTTTGTTTACAGAGCAGCTAAACAAAACTCACATTTTGTAAAAAACGAAGTCAGTTATAATCACAATCACAATCTGAGTTCATGCTGCACTCAACGAATCAGCAGTTTATTCCTCTGCTGAGGAGCTGGAGACGTTCAGCTCGCTGTGGCAGCTCCTGACTCCGCCCTCAAATCTCTGCGACTGATCTGCTGTGCAAAAATGCATCGCAGTCATCACTCCAGGTGGCCTTTTCACAATAAAAGCCTTGTGTTTGGCATTACGAAGCCATTTAAAGTGAGGTAGCAGCAGCAGGAAATGTTTTGTGAGCATGGTTAGCATTAACAAGCACACACAGTGAACAGTGATGCTAATATCTCTGAGATCAATTTACAGTTAAAGCGTTTGGTCAGTGCAGCAAACAAAATTGATCAGATGATTAAAATATTGTCTCTTGCTGTCAGACTCTGCATCCATGAGCAGATATCTGTTTATAGAGATTACTCGCAGCTCTACATTGGAGCGGAAAGTAAAAATGGAGCTGTCAAAAGATTTTTTCAAGTCTCAGGAGCCTCGTTTGTGACATGTTCAAGATGTGTCTGAATTTACAGAAAGTTTCTGTTGCAGGTGTCATGGTGAACAAATGCTCAGCAGGTTATCTAACAATCCTCCCACTGAACTGTTGTTAGATGAAGTACAAACAGGGGAGGAAAGACGTGTCCAGCTGTCTGTACTCTACTCTGCCTGAGACTCTGGAGACGCAGCACGCCAAAGAGGCCTCTGAGCTGCAGAGTGAGGTAAACACACATCTCCACTTGCAGCACACACACCCTCACACAGAGGCAAACAAGCCTTCATCCTTCCCGTGTCTGTTCACAGATGCATAATTGTCTCTGCTTGTGTCTGTGTTCAGCTGAAGTATAAGGCGGCTCTGAAGAAAGGCCGTTCCTCCAGCCTCTTCCACCTGCTGCCCGAGACCTTGGAGACGGCCCGAGCGAGGGAAGTGTCCGAGCTTCTCAGTGAGGTAACAACAGAGTGCAGAAGCGCCTCCTTCTTCTTCTTCATTGTAATCTCTGCTGCCTGGTGAAGCTGCAGACCTACAATCTGTTTTTTTTAGGTGAAGTACAAAGAGGACGGTAAGAAGGAGATGAGCATGAGCCTGTACTCTATGCTGCCTGAGACCATCGACACACAGCACGCCAAGAAGGCATCAAACCTGCACAGCGAGGTATTCAGACATTTCCTTTTTCGTGTGGACCCATCTGAGTTTCTGAAAACATGGCAAAGATGTTTGATTGTTTTCTTCGAGTTCTGATGTTGGATTGAATTCAGAAACAGATATTTCCCAGCTGGAGCTCCCCACAGCTCCATTTTACTTTGCCAAAACACAAAATAGTCCTTGTTGGTCAACGCATAACCACAAAACATTTCTGCTCTGTTGTCGTTATTTGTGATTTTTGCCTGTGTAAGTCGTGCTGTGGATGGCTGTGCCTACCTGTTTACTCATTTTGAATACTATACTTGTATATTATATGTAAAGTACTTGTTTTTGCATCTACATACACGTAATGTATTTTCTTGGCTTTTTCTGTAGATATCATGATGATGATGGAGGAAATTAGCATAAATCTGTCATTTCCTATGTGTTTGAATGGTATTTGTTTATGTCCAGATTGTGTGTGGGATTCCTGGGTGGTAGAGAAAAGGGGTCGGGAGGTGTGAGTAGGTGTCATCTGTTCATGTCTGTATTTTTTTTTTCTCTAAATCTTGATATTTGATCACAAGAAAAAAAAGATGTTGGAGTGAACTGAAGCCAAAAACGAAGGCTGACATTCACCTTGTTCTAATGTGTTTTAGGAAAAATCTACATTTTCCACATGTAAAGTGGTGATGTATACAGGAAATGAAAGAAAAGTCCTACAAAAAATGAATAAATGAGACGTTGGACGAGTGTTTTTGTCCTGATGAATGCACCATGTGATGCTCCTTCATGTCTACTGCAGGTGAGATACAAAGAGGGTCTGAAGCAGAAGATTCAGAGCAGTTTGTACCATCGGTTGCCGGAGACCACAGAGACACAGCTGGCCAAACAGCTGTCTGAGCTGCAGAGCGAGGTACACGGTCCAATTTTAAATGCTTTTTAATCTGAACATGAAGAAAACATGTTTGGAGTGTTGCTGCTCTTTTGTTGTGCTGACAAACCAGCACGTCCTGCAAATTGACTGTGATCATTTCCATCTGCAGACCAAGTACAAGGAGGCAGGTAAGACGGAGGTGAACTCGTGTCTGTACTCCCTCCTGCCTGTCACCATGGAGACGCAGCACGCCAAAGAGGCTGCAGAGCTGCTCAGTGAGGTGACCTGCTGTTTTCTTCTTTTCTGATCTGAAAAACATGTGGACAGTTTTCAGTTTTGCCCAGAGACGGGTTTCAAGAAATGTTTCCTGTCATCTGATTTCTAAAAACGATTTAATGTGACCACAACAACAATATGTTGCAACAGCTGGAATAACACTTTCATCATTCCCTTCTTCATCTCAGTTAAGACAAATTTATAACCTTCCTCTTTTTCTGCCTCTTCTTTATTTCTCAGATCAAATACAAGGAAGGTGGGAAGAAGGAGATGTTTAGCTCTCTTTACTCCACCCTGCCCAACACATCCGAGACGAGCTTTGCCAGAGAGATGACGGACCTGCTGAGTGAGGTAAAGAAAATGCAGCCCAGGGTCGCATGACTTATTTTTATTATGGATTTCTAGATTGTGACAGGAGGAAACTTCCGATTAGATCGCTGATGTTCCGTCAATCGCTAAAGGTGTATTAGTGATTTGTAGAGATGCAACTGTTCTGTTTTTTACCCGCTACTTGAGCTGCATTAGATAATTATATTTGTTGTTGATTAATCAGTCAGTAATTACAGGATTAATCAATTGTTTGTTTCATCTATGAAATGTAAAAAAAAGAGAAAATGTTCCTCCAAAAGACTTTTCATTTAACGTCATAAATGATGAAGTGGAGCAACAAATTCTCATATTTTAGAAGCTTCAACTAATAAATGTTGAATGTTTTGCTTGAAAATGACTGAAACGATTAATCGAAAATAGTTTGCAACTAAATTTCTTCATTCGACAAATTGTTGCAGCTCTGCCTGCAGCTGACTCTGCTTGGTGCCTTGATCTAAAACTGTGGTAATCAAGGTTTCCTCATGCAGAATTTAAAGGAGAGCTATTATGCTTTCCCATCTTTTCTGACCTATAAATGTTACAATGTTGGATACTCATGTTAAATGATGTTATCGTCGCGTAATGAGGTTCATGCATTTGGAAATGCACACAGTGCCTGCCCCCCCGCTCTGCTCAGACACCGCTGCACTCTGCTTCAGGGATTACTGTCAGCACTTTGTTCCAGATGGCTCCAATTAAGTGTTTGTTTAAATTTTTATTTGGGTGAATGAAGGACAGTTAACTGTGTTAAACTTTCAAGAAGAGGCGAGCACTAAACAGAAGTTGACAGCATTCCTGTTTCTTGTGGATTTATTCCACGTGGATTTATTTATTTCCTCAACACGAGCACATGAGCTGGATTAATGGCTAAACTGCTGCTAAAGGACCGCACGTTGCTTTGTCATGTTGAAAACTGAGAAGCGCGAGCTGTAAGTGCCATTTTATCAGTGTCCTAGCTGTATTCATTTTGTGTCAGTAAAGGGGTTGTGAATACTATCGAGTGCAGAGGCGCGCATGAGGGAAAGGGGTAGGAGGAACCGACACAGACCGTTTTGAGAGAATGCAGAAAATACAGGGAAGAGAGAGGCCACGAGTCACAGTTTTCTGAAGATCTACAGACTTACTACTCAGTTGTGTTTAGCTGCTCTGTAGAAGTCCAAAATCAAAATCAAAGACCCGAAAATATGTATAAGTAGCTCTTCTTTAATAGAAAATTTCCATGCTCAGGTTAAAAATGTCTTTTCAGTCGTCATTGTGTGAGATGCGCTCATATAAACTAAGCTAACAGTGCTGATTTTTAACCCCAAAGTCAAACATATGTAAAGAATCATGACTAATTTCTTCACCCTCAAACACTTTGCAGTGAGATAAAATAAACATGAGGTCTCCAAATTGCAGGAGGGATCCTGGATGTGCTTCAACTGAGCGCTGATGCTCCTCAAAATAACTGCAGTCAGAATGCTGTTTGATTCAGTATAAATAATCACTACCCGCTTATCTGATGCTCTCTGATGTTTTTATACCTTCGATGCTCATCAGAGGTCAGATTAGCATCCAAAACAGGATCAAAGGGGAGATGCAGTCTGTGTTTCATGTGCACTGGAGGAGAGTCATCAACAATATCTCATCTGTGGCCAATAAGAGACAGGAAACCACGTTTGTACCTGCTCTCAGACTGTTTTTGGGTCTTGTGTAGATTTTTGAACATGCTTGTTGATAGTTTTTTCACTCCTGCGAGGAAACATCGAGTTTTGTTCCCATTTCCTTCTGCATCAATTCCTGAATATTCTGTACTGCTTTTAAGTCTGTCTCATCGCTTTTGTCTCCATGGTTTCCAGAACAAGTACAAGGAGGACGGAAAGAGGAACCTCTCTCAGAGTTTCTACTCTCAACTGCCAGAAACAACCGAGACTCAGTTTGCTAAATCCGTCGCTGAGCTGCAGAGTGAGGTGAGGGACACAGTCTTTCTATGAATGGAGCTCTGCTCTTTGTCACAACATGTTTTTGAATACAGATGAATTTATTCAAAAGTCCTGCAGTACTGAAGCACAGCACAGACAAAGCATGAGTCTGTAACATCGTAGTTTGTGTAGCTTTAAAAGGATTTGTGTCAGATACATGTTTGAAATATTCATAGGAAAAGAATAAAGTTTGTACAAATCTGATTCACCTTCTAAATTTTGTTCCTATGCTCAGTGGTGCCCCCTAATGTACAAGCAGTATACATCACAGAAACAAAACACATTTGAGAGTTTTTCCATCTAACTGGATATAAATCTTAAATGAAGCAAGCAAAGACGAAGGATCGGTATTTAATTTTTATATATCACAGTTATCATTCAACACCTCCAGTTTGACCACTGCTGGAAAAAGCCCAACAGAATATATAATGTGTGTGTAGTCCTTTTAGGACATTGAAATGTGAAATGTCACATATTATACTTTTCAAGTGATAGTTCACCACAGAGTTTTGTTAGTCAGTTTCTCACCCTTAGATGTCTTGAAGATTATGTTTCCTTCCAGCATTCCTCCATTCTTCCAAAATGCGAGTCACTCACTTTTGCTGGCAGCTTATGAATATACACACCTGAAAACATCTTTATCATTTTCGTTGGCTCAATACTTCGAAAGCCACTAAATCCAACACATTCGATCCAGTGCACCGTGTCGTGTGCCTGGCCAAGCTTGTGCATTAGAAGTGCTTCTAATGCACTTTTTCCCTCTGAAATCACCTGTTCACTGTGGAGGAATGTTGGAAGGAAAAAAAATCTTTAATTGAAGACGTTAGGGTGAGTGAAGAATTTTGTGGTCAGGTATCACGTTAAAAGCTGAATTTAGATAAAAAATCCTGACTCAGGTAAGAGCTATGCAGATGACATACAACTCTATATTTCAATTTCTCTCATGCGTGACCCTTCAGGTTCAACAGTATAAATTATATCAATCTCTCCAAGTCCCCAAACTGTTCTCTGTGCACATCCAGAGTTTTTGTTGATGCTGAGGTCAAATTAGATCAAAACTGGTAAGAACGATTTTAAAGACGTCTGAAGCAGGTGAAGCAATGAGTTTATTTTTTTGTTTCAGATGAAGTACAAAGAGGCAGGAAAGAAAGAGCTGACGAGTTCTCTGTACTCGACTCTGCCTGAGACTCTGGAGACACAGCACGCTAGAGAGGCTTCACAGCTGCAAAGTCAGGTACACACACACACACACACACACACACACAAGAACTTTCCTTACCTGTTAT
>JAPZDX010000013.1:1473560-1489994 GCA_029783625.1 Naso annulatus | reverse complement strand
AGTTTATAAAATCTGGTAATTTATTAGTGAAAGTTGGATGTTTAAACATCATTTGTAGGACAAACACTGAATTTGTAGCTTCACCATTTCCATTCAAAAGAGAAATATAATACTGGGCTGTTGAATGAGAATTAGCCAAAGCTCACTTACATTTCAGTAAATTTACATTTCAGTAAATGTGGACATAAAATCCAGGTGAGAAATATGTGTACAACTGAGCTGCTCCAATACAAACAAATGGTTATTTTGGAGAAAATTTGCAAAAACAAAATCCGAGTCAACGCTCTGCACCGACGGGCTCCAAACTCTAGATGGCAGTGAAGCGCACATGTCCTGTAAAGATAGCAGCAGGCGTAGAGACACAACTGACCCCCAGGGGCAGTGTTGTCCCATGAGAGGATTTTCACCTAGTGGCCACAGTTGGTACTGCAGGATCATAAATTCTCATACAGTTGTCACAAAATGAGCAGTTGTGCAACACTGAAAACATTTTCCTGAACGTCACACAAAAAGTTGACAGAATCTTGGTAACTTCAGTTACCACTTTATCTATTAGGTTAAAAATTTGGAAAGCTAAAACTGGAAATGTGCTTCTCTGGGCTACACATAGTCTAATGACTGTCTTTTAGGTGTTCACCTGTGTGTTTCTTACTCGCACTAGAGCTCCAAGCTAGCTACCATAATGGCAAAGAAGACTTTCTGAACATCCGTTTGAACTGGATGTCTTAAAATGAACATAATAAAGAGAGATTCTGGTCTAAATGCAATTTTTAAAGCTGCTTAAACTGAATTTTGGTTTTTTAGGTTGAGCCTCGATTCAGGTGTCAGACATCAAATTGTTCTTCATCTTCATGCTGACAGAGGGCGCTGTTCAGCACAATTTACTCCTAAAAGTGGACTGAACATGTGATTCCACTGAAAAAATGGGGAGCAAATCGTTGAAGTCACCAATACATAAATATTTTTCTTTGAAAAATTCATCAGTGAAAAGCTCCATTTAACATATGCTGAGGAACACTGGCACCCCCTCAGAGTGTGTGTGTGTGTGTGCAGCCAGAGACAGGGTTACATAACCAAGTAAACAATTCAGCACAAACACACACACTTCCTCTTGCTCAAAGACAACTAGGCAGTTCAGAGAGGACAGTGTGTGTTCAGTCCGATGACATCATCACCTAGAGTTGAGCCAGTCACTCAATTTACTGATGATTCCACTGACAGAAAATTCATCCTAGACAGTAAAAATTGTTTTGCTTCTCAAATGTGATGTGAGAATTTGCTTCTTTTTATTACAATAATATTTTATTACTGTAAATTTAATTGTAATTTTAAAAAGTTGTAGGCTGCTGGTATAACAAGCTATTGAAACAGATCACTGACAGACTTGTGGAACCAGACAGACATTTTTCACTATTTTAATTAATTTAATAGTCCAAACAATATTTGTTAGTCAGAGCTGTATTAATCAGAATGTCACAGGTTACAGAATAACCGTCATAAATGCAAAACTTTCAATTAAACTGTCTGTCAAGATCGTGATACTGTTAGAAGAGAGGAAGAGAATAAAGAAAACAAATCACAGCAAAATCAGAAAAATCATAAAAGGGAGGGGAAAATGTTTCAGCGCATTTCAAAAAATGTCTCACAAAAGGCGGTTTCAAAGTAAACAGAAAACTCACCTGGATGTTTGTGAAGTGATGTGCAAATATTGTCAACAAATACCAAGAAAAGATCAAAACCAGCCACATGTTCGTCCGTCTCTCAAATCTGTGTGACTTCCTGTTTGTGACTGTCGGCTCCAAGCTAACTAGTTCTGACTGGAAATGTCAGTGTTTTGAAATCACCTCATACCCCTTTGTTAAAACAGCTGCTCACCGCACTTTAAAAAAATTAATCAAACTAATGGGAGGAAAAAATGCTTTAGTTGGGAACTATTTTCAGTGGTGGATTAATCCACATTTGGTGCTCTAGTGAGTGTTTGTGGCAGCAGGATGGTGTGTGTGTGTGTGTGTGTGTGTGAGAGAGAGGGAGACTGTGTCAAAACAAACTGGAGTGTACGGCTGTTTTAGAAACCACCTATGATCGCTACGCCATCCGTTCACACTGCAGTACACAGGCAGGTTACCCAGGATGCATTTCACACAAACCAGCAGCGATAGCATGATGATGAGCTCCTTCCTCTTTTTTCTCATTAAACTTCATCAAAAAATGCCTGGCTAGGTTTTGGTTGTGACGTTGCATCATATTGCACTGCATTATGGGAAACAGTGGCGAGGTATGTCAGTACTCAATGTGAGTCCTGTATCGATGTGAGTGATGCATGTGCGAAAATGTCCGCCGTCTTGGACAGCTTGCTACGGCTGCAGCACTTTTACAAACCGCATGCCATGGTCTGAGTCTGATGGTCTAAATCAGATTTAATGTTTTAAAACTGCATAATGACTGCAGTGTGGCTAGCACCGCCAGCTCTAGCAACGGCCTGTTTCATAATTTCAACTTGTGGTGGCTAGTTTTCTAGCACCCAACTAGCTTAACACAAGTTGAGTTTGACATTTGTCTTTTATGATGCTCCGATTTATTGTGTTTTATTGTTTTGTTTGTTTTTGTTTTAAATTCATATTTTGTTGTTTTATATTGTTTTTAAGTCTGTTCGGCACTTTGGTCAACTGAGGTTGTTTTAAATGTGCTATATAAATAAAGAGCGACTTGATTTGACTTGAGCCAAGATGTTAGCATATCGTTAGCCACTATTAGTAATCCAGCTAATGTATCTGGCAAATAAATTATTCACCAACAATTTACGTCAAGTTCACAACAAACCATTCCTTTGCCACTAATTTGACATGTAATCCTAACCTAAATATAAAGTTGGGAATGGTGTAAATTTAATCATAAACATGGAACATTGGTATTTGACCGAGTGGCGTAGTAGTAGCTAGCTGTCCAAGATGGCGGACCTCTTCGCGCATGCACGACTCACATCGTGTACTGTCAAGGTGGACTGGTTGGATGAATACTGGGGAGTTCCTCCAAATCAGGATACATCTGGAATTTTTTGGAATACTGCAGATTTTGCTTGTGTTTACATACAGCCTCCTACTTTTTAGCCAAAACAACACGTACTGCTAGTGAAGTATGCACTTTTGAGAATAACTTTGTGTTCATGGTGATGAAGGAACATGTCAGCAGTGCAACAGTTGGGTTCATTCATTTGTTTCAAAAGTTTTTAACAACGTTGGAGCTCTATGGCTCAGAGGAAGAAGATACATCAGACTGTGATGCACATGTATTACTTGTTGGGAGATACATTTAGCAGTAGTTTTGTGTTTTCGTGGGATTTCTTTACCGCAAGACAAGTCAAATTTTTATTTGATCTTGTATTATCACTCGCAGGGAAGAGGTAAGGAGAGAAACAGTGAAATAAAGCAGGAGGGACATAAAGTAGAAGAGACGAGGAACAGTTTTCAACAGCTTCGAGTGTCGTCCTCAATCTGCTCTGACACATACACACACACAGTCAGGCAACATTACATAATGAGTATGACTTCATGACACAAGCGGGCAGCGTTGGCGAGCATGATGTGGTGATGTGGTGAGGGGAACCTGCATCACGTTTGAGACGGAGGGAGGAACCCGCAGAGAGACGGATGCAGACGAGCATGCAGAGTCAAGGTAGTGTGCAAAAACAATCTGCTGCGGGCCGAATCCTACCCAGCATGCTGTGAGAGGTACCGGACCCCATATGCTTGTCTGTCGCTCAGAGAACTCGAGCTGTGATGCATCTCTCTGATCTGGTGACATCATAAACCATGAGGGTAAAACGCTGCAAAGCCACACGGATCTCATATTTCTGAGCTCTGACTGTGAAAGGGCAGGCTTGTGTCATCATTTTTGCAAAGGCTCCAATTTTTTGTTAACACTAAAAACTCCAAGCTGGCCTTTTTGAAACTGTTCATTTTTGAGGGAGAGAAAGACACTGACAGGTAGTGGACAGCTTGTCAAAATGAGATGAATAAGTGAAACAAACAAAAAATAATTTGCAACTCAATGGGCAAAGACAGCTGGTTCGCTACAAGACTGTGGTGGTGAAGTCCCTGGTCCTCATAAGATGAGCGAGCTTAAAAGATGGGGATGCTGTTGTGCAATGTACATGCTATAGGGAAGGAAGGTCGACCCTTCACAGATACGTGAGGATGTGCAAGTAAGTATTGTGCTCATGACCTGTAGTGTTATTCATTTTATGTAGTGTGCACAGGGTTGTGAATCTAGTTGAAGTTCATTATAGCATGCCATAGTCAACTTTATTTATACAGAGTGTAACTTCCCAACAACAAAAATTGTGGCTGGTGAAAATGCTGAGTGGCTGGTAACTTTGGAAAACCACTGGCCACAGTGGTTGGTGAGCAAAAAAAGTTAAGGTCAAGCCCTGCTGTCAGCACTATGGAGCAACAGGTCCCCAGTTTACTGTTTGTCCTGCAGCGGTATTGCCCAGTTTGACGATAGCAACGTGCCACAAAGACAGCAAAGACAAATTGGATCAGACATAGACGCATGTCAGAAATTTTAAAATATCAGACTTTATACATTTGAATGAAAAAGAGAATCTGCTCATCATCTGTGAATGTAAACATCAATTTTGTTGTTCACAAAAACAAACTGTGTGAATGGACAAATATTGCTGGAAAGACGTGGAAGCATCGATTGATTTTAAACTGTGCCAAAGTGACATTTAAAAGAAAGATATTAATAATGGAGTTGTGTGTTCAACATTAATCTGACGTGCAGCAGTTTTTCACTGAAGAAACAGAAAAAACAAAATAAATCCATCACAACAGATTCAGTATTAAATTTTTTTCTTGTTTATTACAGGAGGCTTTTGTTTTATATACAGAGACATGTATTTGCAAAATACTAAAAAGTATTTCAACTCAAAGTACTAAAAAGTATATATATATTTATATATATTCATATTATAACGTTTGTAATTATTATTATTGTCTCTAAAACACCAAGGTGGGGTCACTGAGGCACGGCTTTCGCCTCCTTTACACCGAGGTTTCACCGGCGACTTTTCTGCCGACAGTTGCAAAGTGAGAGCACACGGCCGAGGTCAGAGAGAAACTTTGTAACTTTCATTTTTCTAAAAAAAGACTTCAAAAGTAGTCAAACATTTTACTTATTGATGCAACTTAACTCCAAGTTGGACTGAGATGTTGTGTTCATGTCTGTCGTAAATTTGAGCTTCTTAAAATGCCTTAAACTTAAAAATTGAATCTTTTCTCCACCATATTTTTTATCTCGTCTGTCTCATTTTTGTTTTTCGAGTTACAAGGTTTTCACCCTCCAACTGTGATGTGTATCTTCTCAACTTTTTCCAGCAAAAACACATAAAAAGTGCTTGATCAAGAAACCTCTTATCTCCAACTTGGTGATTTATATTTTCCAACTAGATGTATTTGTGACGCACTGTCAGCAGCCTCCTGCTGTTTTAAAATCAACACTGACAGAATTTTCCCAGTTTCAGCTGAAATAAAAGATGATGCTTGAGAAGTCAGGAAGGGAAATATTCCACATACGCTCCCCTCCTTTCCTGAAAAGGCAACTTTCTCGAGATATGAGGTTTCCGGAGGACTGATATGAGGCTGGAGACCAGTTTGACAACCGTCGTGAAACCAGTTGCGGTGTAAACGGGGCGATGGTGGTTTAAGCAGTGAGAGGATGCCTGGAAAAACCAAATCCATGACGACCAAAGAAAGTGAAAACATCATCGTTATTATTGTCCTCATACTGTAAATAAGATACAGCATCACTCACTGCCTGTTTACATAACTGTTGTATTGCATTAATCACACAGTTAATAGTAACATTAGTAATAATAATGAACATGAAACCACTTATTTTCTGTGCATTTCCTCCATGTTGGTACGTAGATGTTTTGTTGCAAAGATGACGAAGCAGCTTTTGGTTTTGAAACGGGGAAACAAAGGCAGGAAGGAGCAAAGATTCTCAGTCTTAGAGTTTGTGTTTTAACGCCCCCTTCTGATCGAAACGTGGACTCTTCCGAACCCCTTGGTAGCACCACATGGACTGACCCACAGCTCAGAGTAGAGATGGTTGTTTTCCGCCAAAGTGAGAGTTTATTCTTGTTAGGTTTCTCCTATCAGAACAGGAAAGAAAGTGACATTTTTTTCCCCTCCATCATATTTTTGCATCTGGAGTTTTCCTTTCCTGCTCAGACAGCTTATTTTGAAGGTTTCCAGGATTTTTCAAACTGTGTTTTTCACCTCATACTGTCAGAACAGAGTGAAGTGCTGGTACAAAGAGCTAAAGTTGATCTTTCTTTAAAAGAAAACATCACCATTTTTTGGAATTTAGTATTCCCAGTAATATTCATCCAAAATCCCCATGTAAGACAAGTAAAAATACAGAGGAACTAGTTGTCTGGGTGCAGTGATTCCAGCTCTAGTTATGCTTTAAAAATGACAAAAACTATATTAAATATTTAATATTTTCATAGCAAGGTGAATGTGCACATTCACAACATGTAGATGGAGCATGTTGGAGATTTTTGGTTTTATTTTAGAGGCTCTAGATGCCGGTGAAGGTGTCTCCCTGCTCACGCGGGGCGGGTACCTAGTGTTCTGGTATTACATCTGGATTTTGAATGAATAGGTTAAATTCCCCAAAAGTGGTGTTTTCCTATCAAGGCAGGGTGAGTCCTTCTGGAGAAAAATTGTTGTCATTGCATGTAAGCATGACACATTTACTCTTTCTGTGCACGAGCACAAACACCACCTGTAGCTGATTGGCTGGAATAGAAACAGTCCGAGACAAATTCTTTCTCATTCACAGAGTTGGGCTGTGCACAAACATTTTTGATTTTCAGTGCATACACAGAATGGACAACAGTCTTTCTCCGGAATGACTCACCTCTCCCTTACTGCTGTATTTGTGTCAGTGTTGGTTTCACACAGATGAACAAAGTCAGAGTTTTATGCCTGTTAACTGTCCTGATGCTGACAGTAAATGATCAACTGTATTTTTGTGCTCAGAGTCTGAGGTCCAGATTCACTGAAGTTACACTGTGAGGGCAACTTGTGCATGTTTACCTCCTCAGTTGCTCCAGTACTGATATTGTGAGGAGGCATGGGTGGATTTAGAGAAAAGGACACATTTTCCACCAGTGGCCACTCATCGTACTGCAACAAAAAAATCCCTACAGCCCAGAGACTCTTTTCCCAAAGTGCAATGCTGCAAAAGAGGCGTCTGCAAAATGCTGACAGCATAAAATGCACTTCCTCCTGCAGACTTCAGAGAATCTGAACCCTTTTGACCTTTTAAACAGTAAAAAATAGAAATAAATCATCCAATCAGCTCTCTGTGCTGTTTGTTATGAGGAAGAGTCACAGCAGTGATGGAGGGGGGCGGTGAGGGAGCGTGAACCTCTTAAAATATCAAAAAAGCATAAGAATCATTTCATCAATCAACCAACCAAATGCTAAACCAATCAAATAATCACTCAGTCTGCCAGTCAAGCACATTATCAATCAACCAATGGGAAAGCATGGCTTGGAGTGTTGGGGTCCATGTGTAGCAGGCACACTCTGGGTCTATTGCTACTGAAAACAGCCCTTCAGCACAACTGCAACCTGAAATACGCCTCGCAGCAGAGTTCAGCAGTGTCTTAAGTATTTACCTAGTTTATATGGTTATCTATTCTCAATAGAATCTAGTAGAAATAGAGTACAGATGGTGCCAGTAAAATTGTTTTTTTTTGTCTTTTTCCTTTTTAAAATTAGTCTAGTAAAGCGTTCAGCAAAGATCCCTCGGGTGATCGTGACAACAGAGACAGAGAGAGAGAGAGGTTGTTGGAAATATTGAGTTCAAAACAGACTGAAAAAACGCTGTACACACATTTTGACACTTCATCTTAATAAAAACAAGCGGTAGCACAGCTTCACAGCTGCTTCATGCCAGTGTATCCAACTGTGTGTCTGTCAAACCACAATAACACTGTCAGTGCTGCCTCAGGAAAAACAGAATGGGGCAAATTTAACTAAATCTCCAAATGTCACGGTGCATTTTCTGCGTATTACCCCTGAACATTAAATCCACAGATTCATACAGTGACAAAAAGCTTCTGCAAAGTCAAGTGTTACCACAGAACTCACGTAAAAGGTGTCGGCAAACCGTTATTGCTTAACGCGGTTTGTATTTTTTGTTTCTCTGTGCAAAATGAGTAAGGAGCCGCCTCGCTCGGCCTCACTTCTCCTCCAGGATGCAGCTAAAAACGTGCAAGAACAACAAAAAATTAAAACAACCAGAAAACAAAGTCAATAAATAAATAAATAAATAACGCAGTGTTTTGATTTGAAGAGTCTCCTTTCAAACTCAGATATCCTTCAGGGAGAAATTCGTTGCAGAATACTTTAACGTGTCACTCATGTAAAGGTCGAGTTTGCCTGCAGCGGGAAAGTTGATTTGTCAAATTATTCAAACCATCTATTCTATTTTCTTATTGAAATCCTCGTCTTGGAAATAGCATTCAAATTGGAACAATCTCATTAATTTCCCCACATTTCAAATGAAACTCTTCATACTGTTTAGCAGAAACAGGAAGCTGAATAGTTTTTTAGCATTGTACGATCAGTGTTCAGGAAAAACCTGCTCAGCTGCAGCCATTTTCAGGTAGTTTGTTCCCAAGCTTCGGATGATATCAAGTATAGAGGACGAGGATGTTTCTTTTCACCAACCATTGATTTCTGATCTGCAATATGTCACTTCTTTCATGCAACACATTGAAAACAGTTGAAACAATCAGTATGTGATGTATTAGAGGTGGACGGACCTAGTGTCTCTCCACCACAATCAGCTGCCGTCAAACAGATTTGTGTTTTAAAGTTGAGGTTTTTCCAGGACACTGACAACAGATCAAACGCCAAACCACTGTGAGCTTTATATAAAACAAAACGGTGAAATCCTGACACTGATGCGCTGAGCTGATTGTCGCACTCTGGTGAGAGCTGGTCGACACCTTAAAGAACTAAAACCCATTTAGCCTCGCGGAGTTGAGTCTAAGCTCTCATGTGTGCCGAGCTGAACTCTAACCAGACGGAAAGAGAGTGACAGCAGGTGATTTGTCAAAAAAGTCCTTACGGAAATGTTTTAAATTCCCTGACTAATGCAAATCTGTATTCATGGCATTAAAACAGCCTAATAAGCACAGCCAACAGCGTCTTGCAAACATTCTTTGTTCATTTGGTAAAATACAGATAAAGCTGATGGTTTGTTGCATGCTTAAATATTTTCCAATAAATCTATATTATTTGCCAAGCCTCCCTGAAACCAGTGGTTTAGTCCTTTTAAGCAACAACATGCCACTCTGCCACCTTAAGATAACACTTTTAAAATCATTTTAATGTCAGAGTGAGGTGGCTGACTGGACTCTTGGCCGCTTGGCCATCCCATTGCTTATTTCTGCACTTTGTCATTTCAAGCTGCCGTCCGCGGTTTTGAAACAGAAACTTACTGATGTTCATTACTATGTGGCACAAAGCAGTAATTTTAGTGAAACTGGATAATGTTGTGTGAAGAAAATATCCTCTGATGTCCTACAACTGCTCGGCCTCAGCTCTGTGATTCATGGAGGTTCCTGAAAGCAACATGTGGGCTGCCTGCAGACTGAAGCTGCAGCTGCAGCACCAGGGAGTGTTGATGTTTTTTTCCGCTATCAGAGGAGGTTTGGCTTGCTGGCAGATGGAGGTCCAGCACCTTAATGGACACCAGAACCAGAGTCGAATGAGCGGGCGATGTAACTGGGCTCAACAGCCTCAACTACCTTCATAACAGAAGAGAGGACGCTGTAAAGAGACGCCGATGGAGAAAAGAGACAGTAAGCGAGCGACAGAAGCAGCAGGAGTTCTCTCAGACTGGCGTGCAGTTGTTGGGGCCGGCGTTGCTAAACAAGAGGCTGCATACACAAAACTGGACTTGTTGCTGTTGAACAGGAAGTAGCTGCTCACTAAGTTACATGTTGTGTGTTGTGGCTCTTGCTGGACGTTCGACACATGATGAGGAAAAAATACCAATTCGCACAGAAATGAACTTATTCATAATGTTGCTATTAATCCTGCTTTAAATAAAGGTAAATTAACTTGAGGTATTCATGCTTTTTTTATGAGTAGACTTGTGTTTTCTTTGGCAAACACTTAATTTAATTATTAAAGAGAAAAATGGTAAATTTGCTTAATAAACATTTTGTACTAAATTGTTGATTCTGAAAGGAATCTTACTAGATTTAACTACAGTTCTGACATCATATCAGGATAGTAAATCTTTGTCAAATCCTTCATCATTGATCAGTGATTTATTACTTTTCACAACACGTCAGTAACACCCAATTTGATCCTCAAGCGACGTAGCAATGCAGCAGGAAAAGAACTTTTAAGTTTGTTCGTGAAGTGAAGGGAAGCTAAAAAAAATCAGAACTTTTAGACAAATCACCCAACAGCCTAAAATGTCATGGACAGAAGGATGTTTTTACCACCAGGGCCAAACACATGTTGAAGGAGTTTGGGACTGAGTAGAAAATCTCATTGTGCACCTGTGTTAGTGTTTGCTTCTATCGCAAAGGTTTCAGAGGAAAAGTAAATAAAGACATCCCATCCCCTTTTTAATGCGTCTTTGCCCGTGAGCGGTAAAGTGACAGTGATGTAAACTCAAAAGTGCAAAACTGCCAACAAAAACAGATGAAGTTGCTTCTCCGGTTTTTGAGTATTATTTTCCTGACCGCACCCTCTCCTCTCATCTATCACAACGTGCTAGTTCAGCCACTTTCTCATCGAGCCGCTCTGAAGTCGAAAGAGAGAGACTGCTTCTTTTTTTCTTCAACTTACTCTAAAAAATATAAAAAATAGTAACAATTGTACCGCTATTAAAAGACTGGTAACATCAACAAAGTTTAACTTTTACTACGAAAACATTTTTAAATCACGTTGTCGTTAGTTTCCCTCCTCTCTCGAATCTCAGTCGGTCAGAAAGACGTCGACTGTCACGAGTCGAGAAACACCACCAGGAACACCGTCACTCTTACAGCCAGGCATACTCTGAGAATATTGATCAATTGTGGGAAGGCACAAACCCCCCAGGCCTATAAATGATGGATACATCTGATATAGTTGTTTTGACCCCTCTGACTCCCTGTAGCTGAGGTTAAAGGTCAGTCAGCGTTCTGAACCCTTGGCCCCAGTAGACACGAGAGACCCAAAAGGTCAAAGGGATCTTCGCTTCTGTCTTTTTCTCCACTGAAGGCAGAGCTGACAGAGTTTCCCTCGCTGTTTTTGCAGTTTGTCTGCTTCCCTTTAACAAACTCCTGTCAAGAGAAGTCCAGGAATCTCCACAGGAAACAGGAAATAACATTAAAGGTAGTAAATATTCCACTTTGCTTGCTCCTTTAGTTCCCCCCTCGCACAGTTCTTTGCTCATATCTTCTGTCTGCCGCCGTCTTAACGTTCAGCTATGGTACATTCAGTAAACAAAAGAAACAAACAGGCTAAACCCAAAATGAGGATTTCCTCATTTGTTAAATTTTTTGCTTTTTGGTTCCTGCTAAGGTACCATTTCCTGCTGTTTGTCAGAGTCGACCAATGATGGCGATTGTTCATTCGGTTCTGTGACTGCGGTGTCAACAGTGATTGTTTCTGTCTTGACAACAAGTGGGTGAAAGATCTCTGACGTGGCCCGTGTCACGCTGTCGTAGGACGGTGGGGACGATGTGGAGGAAATTGTCTCAGAGCGCTCCATCCCTAACAAACTCGAACCATAGTTCTCCCTCATCATGGCGGCGATCAGGCCTTCTTTTTCAGGCGCATCCTCGCCGAACGTTGCCTGGCCACCTTCTTCACCTTCACATCCTGCATGCCGAGGCGTGGTGATCTGGCGGTACAAGTAGGAGGCGGCCTTCATCTGCCGCCTCACCAGGTGTCTGCGGTAGCACCTCTGGATCACTGTGGCAGAGACTTCTTCCTGTTTTCGCCTCAGAGTTGTAGTGATTGGCTCATAGGAGATCTTGGATGGGTTGGCCATCATGAACTTCTCCTCCATCTGCTGCTTGAGGGCATCCATCTCGCCTGACTCGCCCAGGACGCGCTTTGTGAAAGCAAAGAGGATGTCCAGGCAGTGGATCTTGTCCCCACTGACCATTGGCAGGTCCATAGAGATCAGTTTGATCTTGTTAGGCTTGGCGATGCGCAACGGTTCCGACAGCGAGTCGGCAAAATCTGACAGCTTGGCGTACTCGATGAACTGCGTTGCCTCTGGGTCAAATTTCTCCCAAACCTCATAGAACATCTCAAAGTCGTCTTCGCTCAGCGGCTCTGTGCTCTCCTCTGTGGCCACGCTGAAGTTCTCCAGGATGATGGCGATGTACATGTTCACCACGATGAGGAAGGAGATGATGATATAGGTGACGAAGAAGGTGATGCCCACTGACGGGTTCCCACAATTCCCTCGGACGGTGGTGCCAGTGTGGGGGATGTTGGGGTTGCACTCCTCTGGGGAGTTGTTGAGGATGGGGCTGAGCAGGCTGTCCCAGCCGGCAGAGGTGGTGATCTGGAACAAGCAGATCATACTGTTCCCAAATGTCTCAAAGTTGAACATGTCGTCAATCCCCGCCTGCCGCTTCACGTAAGCGAAGTTGGCCATGCCGAAGATGGCGTAGATGAACATGACGAGGAAGAGGAGGAGCCCGATGTTAAAGAGAGCAGGAAGCGACATCATGAGGGCAAATAGTAACGTCCGGATGCCCTTAGCGCCTCTGATGAGACGCAGAATCCGTCCGATACGGGCCAGTCGAATCACTCGGAACAGTGTTGGTGACACAAAGTACTTCTCGATGATGTCAGCAAGCACGATACCTAAAAAAACAGAAAAGAAAACACACTCAGTCATGTATAGTTGTGCAGTCACACGTTTTTGACTAAGTAAAATAAAACCTTGCAAATTCCGTGTCTTCATCCTGCTGAAGGAAGGAACACCTTCCCTGAGTGTTGTCTGCATGTTGAAGAGTGTGTTCTGGACCTTCTGTACATGGAAAGTGTCTGGAGACAACTTTGTTGTTATTTGGCGCCATATAAATAAAACCGACTTGACTTGAAATTGACACGGGATGTGACTCCAAATCTTTCAAACTTTACGCCTGCAGATTAAAGGTTCAGCTATTCCTTTACATTTGTGAGGAATCTGAGGGTGATCCATATAATCCTGACGACATCACTGTATTCGACTTTTGGCCATGAACATATGAATCAACGGTTACATTAACACATTTGTGACATCACAATAAATATCACTAACATGCTTCGATTTTTAATTAGAACAGGATTTTGATGGATCGTCCTGCGGGACTGATTTCATCTGCAGAGACCTGAACACAAGATCTCGAGATTCCTCTGTCTTAACACCTCAAATCCATTAGCTGAACACTATTAGATGACCAAGATTTTATTTTATTTGAGGACAGTCCTGTAAGTTACATCATCTAAAAGCTCTCCGTTTGGATATTGCAGCTTTTATGTGGCAGCACTGCTGTGATTACAACTTGAGTAATTGGTTCTGGAGGGCTGAGCTGTCGGTCCCTCTAACAGCAAGTCAAACACTGTAATTCATCCATCTTTTCCTTGTTATCCCAGAATGATAAACCCAAAGAGGAGCTTGCCTGTCAACGCCGGACAACCTCAACCCCCAAACCACCTCCACACACACACATACACACACGCACGCACACACACACACACACACCCCCCTCTATCTTTCAACCGTCTCCCTGTGTTGAGTTATAGGTGATGGAGGGGATGAGCAGGGGGGAGTCAAGAGGGAATCACCATGACATCGTAGATCAACTCAACTACCCTCCATCCTGACATCTCTCTCTCTCACACGCGCACGCGCACGCGCACACACACACACACACACACACACACACACACACACACACACAGCTGAGGTAACAGGTCAATCATGTTTGATTTGTCTCCAGGGGCCACACTCTGGCAGCTCTGATTGCTGCTGTTACCTTCACCTCCCCCAGGCAGCTTTGTCTGAACACACACACACAATCACGCACACATAGGCACACATTTAATTACACGCACACACATCTTGTCACAACACTGATAGCTAAATTACCTGCTTAGGTTGCTCTGTGCTGCCTTCGTAGACTGATCCTCTGTTATGTGTGTGTGTGTGTGTGTGTGCGTGTGTGTGTGTGTGTGTGACTCTGTAAATGACCATACAGGACCTCGGTTCAGGGTAAAAACATCAAGGCCACCCAGGTGTTCACTTTGCTGACAGATAATCGTAAGGTGGACATTACATTGCTTCCTGCTGCCACTGATGCCTCTCTCTCACACACACACACACACACACACTTGAAAATGGATCATTTATAAGTTAAAATTTAGGAAGCAATATCTTTTTTAAAAGAACTGTTGACTCATGGTCACACATCATGAAGATGAGACACACGTCAGCTGTTGATAACGTTCTCTCTTCTGATTGGTGGATCATGGTATCTGTGTGCTCACTGCCTCTTCTGCCTGTGAGACACATCTGGTGTGTGCCAGAGTGTGAATGGTCACTTGTCAAATGACTTGTCATGACACCATGTGACCACACCTCTGTGTGAGAGTGACAAGCGGCCTCAGATGTTCATTAATCAGTTGGTAAAAGATCAACACTCAGTCAAAACAAAGAAACAAAAATGGTGTTTCAATTAAGGAAATTTTATTTATGGACACAAAGATTTTAAAAAATGGTGTGACATCACCAGAGAAACCTTCAACAACCAGAAGGCACTGCACTGTACTGGACCAACAAATGCTCATGGTGGTGTGTGATATATATATATATAATATGGTCAGATTAAAAATAGATGGTTGGAGCCATTTTTAGTCATTTAATTTGACTCCATTTTCAGTGATAGTTTTTTAATTCAAAGGTTATTTGTGCTTTTGTGGCTGCAGGAAATCCTTTGTGCAGCCTCTGAAGCTTTTTACTGAAACTACATGGACGTGTTTGGACTCACCGACGATGGAGAGGATGACGACCACGAAGTAGAAGATGTTCCAGCCAACGGTGAAGAAGTAGCATCGCAGCGCCATGATCTTAATGAGGCACTCGATGGTGAAGATGATGATGAAGGCCAGGTTGATCTTGTTCAGGATGCTCTCCATCCGAGGCAACTGCTCGTCCGTCTCCACCATCATGGTGATCATGTTGAAGAGGATCAGCACCATGATGATGATGTCGAACGCCTGCTTCCCCGTCAGGTCGAAGAAGAAGCCCTGCAGCGAGTTCTGGAGAGAGAAGCACGTTTGATTTGTACCTCGTCACTGTACTTAAGTCGATTTTTCAAGTATCTGTACTTTACTTGAGTATTTGTTTTTCTGACAATTCTTTTCTTTTCCTCTCATTGAGCACAAATATTTGAACTTTCTCCTTGTTCTATTTTCAAAACTCGTTACTTTTGTCTTTTTGGCTGTGCTCAGGACGCTTTACCAACACAAAATGTTGCTATATGACATTCTGGGAATAAGACTCAACAATAAACTAATTTTCTGGTGCATTTAGGAACAATTCGAACAAATCCTACTGATTCTATCCAATGCTTTAATTGGGGGAATAAAAAAAAAAAGTACTAGTTCTTCCCTTATTCACCTGTTGGCATGTAAATGGGGCAGCTGGTATCATTATCATCAAGTATTGATGATGTTTTGAATTTCTGCAGTGAATAAAAGATACTAGAAGATAATACTGATTTTCACTAAAATAATTTATAAAACAAATTACTTTCAGTTTTCTGCCGCGTTTTTTAACTAACTCACTGTCGAAGAGCAGGGCCATCATCAGTATCTGTTCCAGTTCTCGTTCTGATTGTGCCCTTTTGGAGCCACGACAACATTACTGTTGGTTTTTACTCCTTTGCTTTTTCCCATTTATCCAACATTGTTGTGACTTGTGAGTTAGCTTTAATGTGACCTTCCACTTTCATGAGAACAAATGAGTGAGTGTCACGTAGTCCACGAGAAAAAAGAAAGGCAAACATCACATAGTGCACCTTTATGTAATTTAAGTGTCATTACAAGTTGCTAAGACACACTCTGATATGGAGAGGACAGGGAGGGTACCGAGAGCTTGTAAGAGGTTCTGGTACGCCGTATAAAGTCCAGGTACGCCACAGGGAAAAATCTAGAAGTAGGGGTACTGCGTACCAGTGCGTACTGGCCCACTTAAAACACTGATTCTACCTTTAAATTTTATAGTCTTTGCATTATATTAATATGACGTGAGCTTCAGTTAGCTTTGCACAGAAATGTCCTTCATAGGGAAACTTTTTACTTTGATACTTTGAGTACAATTCACAACCTTTATTGAAAA
>JAPZDX010000013.1:1387704-1404997 GCA_029783625.1 Naso annulatus | reverse complement strand
ATCCAATACCATGTCATCTCATGTAATCGAATCCAAATTTATGTTTCATTTATGACAATCTCGTTGCCAATCTCTAATCCCATTAATTGAATTTTCATCTAATTATTATAATTTCATTTCAATTAATCCAATTCTATGTAACCTCATGCAGAGTTACTACCATCCCACTCGTTTTCTGATCTAATCCGATATGATTTTATTTTGTCTCAATGAATCTTATTTTATGAGCTGCGACCAGCAGCTCTGTGGTCAGGCGGTCAGTCGGTCGGTCCACAAACTTCCCCACTCTTTGATGGCCGAAGTTTTTGCAATACTAGGCATGGAGGTCAAGCGTATGTGTGTAAAAGTGTGTTTTTGTGTTCAGTTAACTAAAAGGGGGTGTGGCGCATGGAAAGGTTGATCATGAGCCAAAAAACAGCTGATTAACTGTTCAGACCAACTGGCAAAAAGGGGGTGTGGTAGTGGGAGTGGCCTGTAACAAAAGGGTAGATAACTTTTAAACAAATTCATGTAACATGGCCAAACTTCGTAAAAATACACACACACATACAATTTCATTGGTTATGCCTTGCCCCACCTAGGTGCTTTAGCCCCGCCCCTTCCATAGACTGTACACGCTTGTGGGAGGCATCATTGCAGACAGAAATTTTTCATTTACAATGTGTCTGTAACTTTATGAAAACATGTGATGCCTAAGATGACTGTAACACTAACAGCTGTTGTACATTCATGCTCGTTTAATGAAATGTGTCTCCTAAACAAAGTCTAATTCCCACTTTAAGATTAAGTTAATTAAGATAGCTCATCATTTACCTACTAAAAATAACTTAAGTCTTTGTCTCATTTAGTGTTTTATCCTTTTGCATATTTTTAACAAATTTTTCATGTCATAGTCTGTAATAACCTGGGAGCTCCTGCTGGCAGTACTGTAGGTGCTCGGTCGTCGTTTGGGCCACGGTTGGGGCAGGATTCCACTGAAGGTCCCACCGCTGTAGGTTCGACCCCCGACGCCCTCCACCACGTCACCCGGGACGCTGTACTCGTCATCAGCCATCTCTCCCTCTGACCCTCGGCTCCTCAAACGGAAGTTGAAGATGGAGGAGACCTGACTGCTTCGCCGTGTCCTTGTGGAGAAGGAGCGAGCGAGGAGTGGGTGGAGCGGCTGGAGGAGAATGAAGGAAACATTAGGCTGACTGTGTTGTTAAATCTTTACCATTCAACACATCAGGAAGCTTCCTCCTTTACCTTTCCCCCATCTGTCATGTCCACCTGCAGAAGCTTTTCCTCTGAGAGGTTCGCCTCCACATCTGCCACTCCCATCAGCGCCTGACTCCGCCTCCGCTCCTCCATGCTGTCTAATGGCGGGCCAAACGGCGAGAGTTCTGGTGACATCATCGAGTCTGAGTCAAGAGCTTTCTGTGCAGCAGCCTGGTGGAAGAGATACAGAGCATGTCTCTACTGGCCATGAGATAAAACACAACAAAAACAAAAGAGGATTTAAAAGATTTACAACCAAAATTAAAGATAAATATTCATACATCAATACATATTCATACAAATAAAAATGGAGAACAGAAGGTAAAACAGAAGGCGAGTGGACAGACTGCCTGAACCTCAATGAGTAATTTATTTTGTCACTTCCTTAAAAATCTTAAAGTCCAACAATAAAACTGTTTATTTTTGAACAGAGGAATCAGGACATTTTCCAGCTGTGATTGTTGCTGCAAAAACATTTTTTAGGCAGAAACATGATCTTTTCAGAACTCTAACCAGGTAGTTTTTGTGCCTAAACCTGACTAGACCTTACCCACAGTGTTGTAAAATGGCAATTTTAACCTACATAAATGTAACATTTCAACGTAACTGCAGTTTTTCAACATTTATTCCAGCAACTGTTGATTGTAGATGTTACTTATTACACATTTTATTCCAAACTGAGCTGCAAACCATCGGCCAATCAGCTCAGAAACATCAGATGTGCTCACACTTATTCCACGGCAGTTTGTCAGTTACCTGTTGCTCCTTCTTGAGCCTCTCCATGGCGACCTGAAACTCTCGCTCCTTCTGACAGGCCTCGGCGATGGTCGCCTGGTTCTGCTCCTCGTACGCCATGGCGACCACAGCCAGGATGAGGTTGACCAGGTAGAAGGAGCCCAGGAAGATCACCACCACGAAAAACACCATGTAGGTCTTACCGGCTGAACGCAGCGTCTGCAGGCACACACACACACACATCACATCACACCACATATATTACATTTTTTTATGTTCAGCATGAGAGTGAAAAGATAATGACCGAATTTTCATTTTTGGGTGAAATATCCTTTTAAGTTCATTCTTTATGTTCAGATATGATTAACAGTTCATGAACAGATATTAAATTAATCTTGTGATAGGACTGTTCCCAAGTCAAAGCTAACATTGATGAGAAATTATGAAAAAATGGGATTGCATCTGCTGATGAGATGGTGTGATACAATCAAAGACTTGATAACAGCTGTTGGGATTTTAAGCAGGTAAATTGTACAGTATTTTGAAAAGTTTCAAGCTCTTATTTGAGACATTTATTGTGTCATCTTCACTCAGCATTACCTGGTGGTAGAGATTTTCCCAATAGTCTTGTGTCATCAGGCGGAACAGTGACAGAAAGGCCCACCCGAACGTGTCAAAGCTGGTGTAGCCGTAGTTGGGGTTCCTTCCTGCCTTCAGACATTCAAACCCATCTGGACATTTTCTGCAACACACACACACACACACACACACATAGTGTGAGTGTATATCAGGATGTGCTGTGAAACCATCAGAAAAAGCTCTTTTGTCACCATTAGAAATATCTGCATATTTTATGTGCACTTGAGAATGAAAGGCCGGTGGATTTTGAAAACATGTTTTTGAGGATTTTAAAGATGCCAACCAGCCATCAAGTAATCAGGAGGTGGGTGGTTACATAACTATAACTACTGTTTCTCTTAAATCTGTGATTTGGAAATCTAACACCACAGGTTTGCACAGAAAGTGGGAGTGTGGTAGGAACACTCGCACAGCTTTCAATCACACATCTCAAAACAACATCCATCTATCCGTCTATTTTTCCGACAGCTCTGTTTCCTCATCAGTGTTTACGGCTGAGGGCTTGTTATCGCTGTGCGACCGGGACGCGCCCACATGTGTCACTGTGGAGACGGAACAGATAACACGGGGACGGCATTCATCATAATTGATATTCCACATTCATATCCTATCACATTCATCGCCGCCCACGCAGTCACATCTGATCCACTGATACACAGCAGTCCTATCAGTGGCATGCTGGTCAGCGGAGGGGGGCTGCTGAGCTGCTGTTCTACTTACAACAAGCAACAGTGACAAACACACAGGAGCCAGCTTCAGCAGACATTATCAGGTGCAGCGAGGAGGCCAAAGGTCTGATATTCCCTGAAAATAATCCTCTGACCTGCAGATGATTGTTTAAGGAGGGCTAGACCAACCTAAACACAGTGTGTGGTTCTTATTCTTAAAAGGAACCCAGTCTGAATCCAGATGGATGAGACAGGAAGTTCCTTAACGCTGCTTGTCTTGCATGATGTTTGTTAGTAGGGCCCAATCAATATGAGATTTTTGGGGCCGACGCTGATACCAGAAAGTAAGAAAATTCCGATATCCGATATACTGGCCGGCTGTCTATATATTTTATTTTAAATGTGGTTAATAAATACTTGAAGCAAAGATACACAATGAAGGCAGGATGTCTAACAAACTTTGTTCCAAACATCAACAGACTTAACAGTCAACACTTCACTTATCACCAATTAAATAATGGACCGCCCCCTGCTGGACAAACTATGTGATTAAACCATTTTTAATTACTAGTCCAAGCATTTTTTCCAACCTTAAAAAACAGTTTTAATATTGGCAATTACTTAATACTGACGTTGATATATCTGCAAAAGGTCAGTATTGGCCGATAATATCAGCAAACCGATAAATTAGTCGGGCCCTTTATGTTAGTCAGCAAGTCAGAAACTATTTCCATAAGTACTAAAACATAGTTACATAAAAAGAGAATGGTAAAAGCACACAATCTGCAAATTTATTTATTTATTTTGAACCTGTGGCAATTCATTGACCAGATCAATCCAAAATAATCATGAATAAATCGGCACCTCAAACATTTATCCTCTCCTTTGACAAGCGTTTAATTGCTTCTTCATGTAGTTTTCTCTGCATTATGAATTGTGAGGTGTAAATCACACTAGCTACAACTTGTGCTGTTGTAGAAGTTCATCCAAACGCTCAACACATTCATTAGACCTGAAAGGTTTCTGGAGAAATTTAAAAGGGAAGACCGGAGTGTAACACTTTGTCCGGAACAAAAATGTGAATTTTAATGTATGTAAATAGAACAATAAATCCCCAAATGACGTGAGCTCCCCACGTCCCTCAAGTCTGCAAACGAATCATGTTAAGTTTTCCTGACAGCCACGACCAGAGAAAGAAAACTTGAAGTTTAGTTTTGCTAAGTGTGAAAGCAGAAATCTGAAACCTTGGAGTGAGTGAGGGAGTTATGATGCACAAAGCAGAGGATGACATTAACAGATTCACAAACACCGCAGCATGAACAAACCTCTGGCTGAACGGAGCTCTGAGTAACAGAGTTTCCATGCTGAGTCACAGAAAAGGTTGCCGCTGTGCAGATGCTATCTGGGGATTCAAACCAACAACCCTGCGGTCTCAAGCCCACTGCAGTGACCCCTCCTGGCTGGCGCCGCCCCCACAGGGCCGCCGCAGCAGCTGGGATGCTTTTGAGCAGCAGCTCACACTGACTCATCGCCGGCCAACCTGCCTGTATTTATTATCACCTGACTACACAGCGTTTGGTGGGAGCTGCTAATGGAGGTTCATTAAAGACAGGTGCTAATAAACTATCCAGTTATATAAGGTTTACATAATACAGCTGTGAGGAGAACGATCGCGTGAAGCCTTCAGGGAAAAATCTGTTAAAATGCTGTAACTGTCTTTGAAAAAACCTGGCAGAATGAGCAGAAATGTGCACTGACTGTACATTTAATATTTAAAATATTGTACATTATAAAAACAATTTTATCAGGCTCAGTGTACCTCATTAGAAACTTAAGTTTTAATAATTATTTTAGTTTAAATAATTTCACTAGTTTTGCAATAACTGATATCTAATAAATTAACTCAAGATGTTTTTCAATAATGAAAACACAACAATTTCATTACAGGGAAATTAAAAAGTTGCAGTTTTTTAAATAATACCATTTGACAGCAGCAATTTTTCAGTTATTTAAAAAAATACATTTAAATATCTAAATCTGATGCCAACTCACTTTCAAAAAGCTTTAAATGACCACAGTGGTGATAGCAGATAATACTGTAGTGATGTTGGTAAATAAAAAATTATTAATGTCATCTGTGCTTTCAGTCCCCCTTTCATTTGTTTTTATATGTAAGTACAAACACGTCCGTCAGAAGTTTTATCTAATCTTACAGCCAAAAGAATGTGGTTCAGTGTAAAAGTTAAACTAAACATTAATCTGTCATCTCAAACATTTACAGCATTCCACATGTATCAACAGTTTGTGACATTTAAACTCCAACCTACTGACAGCCTTTAATTTGCATTATAACAATTCAATAGCAACATACTGATTATTGTTACTGTACAGATATGCACACAATGCTACTGCACTAAACAACCTGTAATCTAAAATCAGAACTTTCAGTAACGGCTTACATAAACATTACGGCAAAGACAATCAATCCTAATGTGATAAAATATTCAAACTAACTTCACTGCTTATCCAAATATTACGGTAAGTAACCTGACAAAACAATACAAACCGCTGATCCAAGCATAAACCCACTGACAACAGTCAATTTTAATTACATAATAAACATTTCAAACTGCAAATTGTTCCTGAAAATATTACTGAACAATCAGTCGATGGAAATAATGCTCTTTAACTATTTAGAACTTTGCTGCAGTCAGTTAAACGGACAGTTAACAGTAACAGAGCACAATGTTACTGCAAAGTGAACCTGAACCAATCATTTTAAACGCATTTTGCTGCGTCAAATAAAGGCAATTAAAACAATCACTAAGTCCTAAAATGTGCTGTGATAGCTCTTAAAGTCCATATTCCATTCATGCAACGGGCCCGTTACAAAATTAAATAACTGCATAATTTTAATTTAAAATCAAGGTGTCAGCAAGCGTCCACTGACCAGAACATTACGGTATCAGAAATAAGTTTGATCTAAAATAAAATTCCCCAAATTTGTTATTAATAATTTGCCATAGGGCTTTTTCTCCAGCTATTACAGTCATACAATTTAAACTTTAAATAGTTTATTGATCTGTGGCGAGAAACAGGTCACATTGATGCATTGCTCCTTCTCTAACAGAAATATACGTAAGCATAGAGAATGTATTAATAGTTAAACAAATTTAACCTAAAACATATAATTTTGATAATAAACCAATTTATATTTCTTATTATGGTTAGGGTTATTGTAGTATGATGCACGTATTTCAAAAACAAGTCTGTGTCATGTACATGTATAGGGTGATAAGGAAAAGCTGAACACTTGCTTTAACAAACATGACAGTAGCAGGGATCAATGTTAACACAATTAAAACCTAACTGGCAGCTGATTGAAGCTTTACGGTACAGTTATGTTACCTGATACCAAAATGACATTGAGCTGCTGATACAAACATTACAGTAACAACAATCAATGTTGATTTAATAAAAAAACTGCACAAAGCTGATGATATGAAATATTACGGTAACAGCAACTAACCAACTAACAGCAGCTGAGAGAATTCTGAGTGAATGAAGTCATCACACACATACACACACACACACACACACACACACACACACACAGAGGAAATATGACTAACCTGTCATCACGCACAGCCAGTCATCGTGATGCCAGTTAGACTGACACTATCTCTGAGCAAGGCCATACACACACACACATTACACATCACATTCAGTGTGTGTGTGTGTGTGTGTGTGTGTGTGATTCCTTCATCCATCCATCCGTCTCGTTGCAAGTGAGTCAACATGGTGGCATGTGAGTGGAGAGAGTGGATGTGAAGTGTGTCTGATGGGTTGACTGAGTGTGTGCGTTTGTGTGTTTGAGGGGCTTGAGAAGGTAAAGAGAGTGTGTGAGAGGTTTGGAAAACGCGGCCAGGAGGGTCAGTGTGGTCTATAGCACACGTGTGTGTGTGTGTGTGAGAGAGAGAGAAAGAGAGTGTGTGTGTGAGGTGTCTGAGTGTGAGAGCCAGCAGTTATCTCTAACACACACCTCTGTCTGTGTTAATGGAGGAACGCCACTTCAGACCCCCACTCTCACTAAAGGGGGCCCCTCAGCCTGGCACTTACACACCTACATCACACAATCACACACACACACACACACACACACACTTGCATCAACACACATATGCCAATTATTTATCTATTTATTTTAATTTTAAGAACACAGCCGGAGAGAGAAAATATTTCCAACGAGGGCAAAAAATTTTACACCCCAATTTTTTCATTTGTAATTTTCAAAAAATGAAAGACGCTGCGAGTTTAAAACCTTATTGCGGGAATTTTCACCAAACTGTGTTGCATCGCATAAAAAATGAGAAACTGCTTCACATTATTAGTTTACAGTCAGAGTGACTTATGTCAAGGAATCAACGATCAATAACGAATGGTCATGAAGTTTGTTTTTGGCAGTTTAAAGGCTGCTTAGGGAGCCAATGACCCTTAAACATATTGTACATTCTATTGGTTACACAAAAATTACAGTTTAAGCAAAGATTAAAGTCGTAAAGTCAAAGATTGATCTAATCTGCCTCGTACCAGACTAATCAGATTTCAGGGAGATTGGACCAAACAGTCCCACAACCATCATCTTTTCTGATGTGTCTCCATTCTGATTGGTGAATGTAAACGTGTGACATCACATCTTCAAAATGAAAGGGAAAAACAAAAATGCAGAAATCTTTCGTGGAATAAACAACATTGTTCTAACAGATAGACCAAGTTACCCAAAGTGGGAAACTGATTAAATGCATTTTGATTGAATGCATTTTTAAGGCCCAATACAAAAATGTTTCATATGCCTAAAATGTTTCACAAGCTTTTTTATGTTTCATAAAGAGGCTGACTAGGATTATCATTCAGGCCGGGAGTTTGACTCCATCCTAAACTAATTCTCTCTCCTCCACCTTCCTTTTCTTGTGAGTGTCCATTTCACCTCGCCATAATGTTACCAGCTGAGAGGTAGACGGTGCTGTCGTGAACGATGCTAGGGCGTCATTTTGCAGACAGCGGCCGACCCTACAGCAACTCGCCGAGCACAATAAACCAAATGCAAGGGTTGCACTCACCCCCGGTGTTTAATCCACACCTAGTTTCACAGACGATAAAATGCTTAAATAGAAGCGGAAAGACAGACAGGCAGAAACAGACATATGGACAAACAAACACGCTGTTGCTATTCTGAGAGATATCCTGGGAATTCATGTGTGTGTGTGTTCACATCATGTTCCTCTGCTATTCAGCACTGTTCCCTCTGACCTCCTGCTTACACACACACACACACACACACACCTCTAATTATAACACTCAGGTAAACTTGAGTCTGGGAGGAAGAGAGTACTTATCATTGCTATAGCAACCGTATCACAGTGGTGGTTGCCGGGGGAGACTGTTTTGTGCCATCTCTGCTGGGAGAAGGAAGGTCCGCGTATACACACACACACACACTTATACATATTTTATATATATACGTGTGTGTGTTTGTGTGTGTGTGTGTGTGTGTGTGTGAAGTTTCCATGTTAGCACATCTAATCAACACTAAATTGAACATACTGTGGGTCTCAGTCAGCCTCTGTGTCTTCGTAATGTAAATTACATACATACTGTTTGAAGCTGTTTCACTCGGAAATACGTCACCACAGGCTGTTAGATGCTATGGAAATATCACTCCAGGGTATCTCAAAGTGAAATGCTACATTGATGTATTTGTCTGTTTTCATTGCACTCAGCATGTTGTCCACTGAGCACAAGATGACATGAGAACAAGCTCCTCCTGTCCACATGTGAAAAAGTCTTCAAGCGAGAGACTGAACCCAAAGTCCTCCTGATCGCAGCACTAGAGCTCGCTGTTGTTGGTGTTTGTAAAAAAATTAAAAACCCTTTTTACCATTTTTGATTTATACAAATAAGTTTTCATACTGCAGCAAAAAACTTGTCATACTTACAAATTTCATGTATTTCAAACCTAACAAACCTTGCTGAAAAAGCAGTAAATATCAATATAACAGTATGAGAAATCTCTCTTAACACCCTAAACGCCCCGAGGTTTGCTAAATGTAATGCCAAACAAAAAGAATTCCAACAGTGAAATATTAAAGGGATAGATGAGTATTTTTGAAGCGGGCTTGTAGGAGGTACTCATGCATAGTCAGTCTATGATCTTCTGCAGATAACACTCTCCAGTGTCACTTTTAGGAGAAGCAGGGAGAAGTCGCTGCAGCTGAAGTCAGCGCTGTGCTGTTGCAGATGGGGTCAGCAGAAAAACAGTTTTTAGCCACATATGGAGCGACACCTGCGAGCTAGTTCAGGCAGACAACTCGAGCTGCACTGACTCATGTATGTTTGTCATACATATTTTTCATAATAATCATTTACAAGCATCCTCATAATTTGGCGATCTATGTAAGCTGCAAGATTTCTGGTGTATCTCCGTCTGTTGTGTCATTGCTCGAGACTTGTACCAGTGCTGTGCTCAAACCATCAGTCCCTCCACCACCCCGGCATCCACCTGCAAGCTCCGATTGGAAGGTATAAGATTTATGTCATCACTACTCAATTTCTGCATAGAAATGAAATTCGTGAGGAGCGATGAGGTCGGAGCGTCGACACCAAACTCAAACTATGTTCTGCTGCAATAAATATTTCAAACCATTACAAACGTGAGTTGTCTGACTGAAATATAAATGCTGACCTAAAATATCAATATCTGTTCAATTGAACACTAAAGTTAGGATTTTTGCACCGCCAGACAGACGTTTATTTTGGCACCACATTTTTTTCAACGCTATCCCTACCCTATATTACTACACCCACTCACACACGGTATCACCCTGTAAATCTGAGCTGTGTGGCTCAGACAGCAGCAAGACCAGACTGAAAAAAAACAGCTGTCCAGAAGCAAACTGAAGCTGTGAAAAAATCCTAAATTCAGTGTACAATTGTATGAATATTATTTTTTTTAATGTAAGCATTGATATATATAGCTAAAAACAGTTTTTTTGCTGACACCATCTGCAACAGTACAACGCTGATTTTAGCTGTAGTGATTCCTCCTTCTCCCTTCTCCTAAAAGTGACATTGCTGGTCGCCATCTGTAGAAGGTCATAGACTAACTATGCATACCTCATACAACCCCACTTAAAAAATACTAAACTATCTCTTTAAAATTTGAACTAAAACTACAGTATGACCTCCAGTTGAGACTTAAGTGAAATCATAGCAAATTTCATTGATGACAGGTGTTGGACTGAAACCAGAACTGATGAAACTCAAACTGCAGGATATAATGACTGCATGCAACACTAAAGCTGCATTATGAAATTCTCTGACAGATAATTTACACTCTCAGACAAAAAACTCTCCATTAGAAACAACAGAGAGTCTGAAAGGACATATTGGAGCCTGAGAAGCTTCTTTGCTTCTGATGTATGAGTTAGAAAAAATTTTGTTAAGGATAAAGAACTCTAAAACAGTCGAGAAAAGGTTAAGTAGCCTTTATTCCCTTTGGCTTTTCATCACAAAAAGTTCAACTGTGTCCGTGTCACATTTTTCCTCCAGACAAAAGAAACTCCTCAGCAGCATTTAGACTTAGTGGCATGAAAAGCTCCCCGCCGAAATAAATAGAACGCTGGCATTTTCATAATGACATGTAGACCACGAGTCTGCTGAGTGCTGAGCACAGAGAGAGGAATAATGCTGAAAAACTCACTTTCATAAAACACCATTAACACCATCAGACTAAACTGAAAGACAGTGCAACAAGATGAGGCCGCGTGTCATCTCCATAGCAACGACTCTCTGTGCTGCCAGATGTAATTTGTAGCCTCTTAAAATACAAAATTAGCATCATTATGGACTTGCTACAGTTGTATTTCCAGAGGTGGGAAGTAATGAAGTACAAACACTTTTGTTACTGTAATTAAAGGAGAGCTGTAATGCTTTTCCGCTTTTTTTCTGACCTATAAATGTTGTTACAATGTCAGATACTCGTGTTAATCGATACCGAAGCGTCACATAATGAGGTTCATGCATTTGGAAATGAGCCCTGCAGGCTGTTTCAGTCGGCTCTGCACGCTGTGTTTTACAGTGTTTTTTAAACAGTGTTTTTCCAGTGATGTTAAAGCGTGCTGGACTTCCTTATATGGGCATGTCAGCTCGTGCACACAGGCCATTGCCCCATCCCTCGCTCTGCTCAGACACCGCTGCACTCTGCTTCAGGGATTACTATCAGCACTTTGTTCAAGATGGCTCCAATAAAGTTTTTTGGTTTTTTTTTTTGTGAATGAAGGACAGTTAACTTTGTTAAACTTTGTTTGTTATTAAACTGCTGCTAAAGGACTGCACGTTGCTTTGTCCTGTTGAAGACTGAGAAGCACGAGCTGTAGGTAACATTTAGTGTCCTAGCTGTGTTTACTTTGTGTCAGTGAAGGGGTTGAGAGTACAGTGGCGTACAGAGGCATTCATCTGACTGATATTAAAATGACATCATAAACAAAAAATGCTTGTCTCTGCACATCCATAAATTGGAGCCACAAAATCTTGTCATAAGTTTTGACACATTTTTAATACAAATCTGAAGCAAAAATATGTAACTTTGACTGCAACCTGCAAACAATGATGCATATTAATATGTCCCATAGAACAGCCATTTTAGAGAAACCAGGTCATATTTTCTGAAGTAAATGTCCTTTGGTTTTCACCCAGATGTCCTATGACTGCTCTGCCTCAACTCTGTGATTCACGGAGGTTCCTGAAAGCAACACGTAGGCTGCCTGCAGACTGAGCAGTTGTAAAACATTAGAGGGGAAACCTGAAGACATTTTCACCATAAAATATGTCCCAGTTTTACTAAAATAGCTGTTTCGTGCAGCACATTAGTGTGATATGTTAAGTTTCATTTTCAGAAGCAGTGGGTCATGGTCAGAATTACATCGTGGTGCTTTAAGTTTTTACTCACATGTTTGCCTCAATTTGTGCTGCACACCATGAATTTGCATCCATTCATGCCCACTCTATAAGCAATCATGCTGTCTCAGTCTGAACACATCTCAACACGCAGCTTATCCTAAAAATATCAGTGGATGGTATGCTTTGCTTACACTTGCTGTGATAATTCCTGCAAGAGTATAAATCAAAGTAGTCCAGAGTCTTCGGAGCAGATGACTGTGAAGATCAGGTTCCTCTGCAGTGGTCTGAGCGGGTAACATGCCGACTCTGAGCGGGAATGTTGATGATGCTTTTCTTTGTTACTTCAGACAAGTGTATCGGGATCAGGCTGCTGTGGACACTCATCAGCAGACTAACATAGTGTGTGTGTGGGAGTGTGTGTGTGTGTGTGTGTCCTTATGAGTGCTTGGTAATCAGGATGGTTTAGATGTTCTAATGATAACACATTGGAGATGACTCTGTTATTAATGTGACCAAATGTGGTAATCAAAGTGCCACACACACACACACACACACACATGCTCAGCTGTGATCAAAGCGTTGGTTCATAGCCAGCCTGCTCTCTGCTGTGATGCTAACAGCTAAGCGACCCGCCTCGATAGTTTAGCTGCTATTTCAGGAGCTGCTGTGTCACTGATGAGACATTAAAACAGAATCAAAGCCAGAGGGATTTTCTCTGTCAGTCTCACGGAAACACTGAGCGCCACACTGACCTTAAGTTAATGTAGACAACTTCGGAATTTCACCCAAAAAGCCCTCAGCCCCCCTGCTGGAGCTGTGGTTGGTCTGCATGAGCCTGAGGCGTGACCTCTGACCTCTGACATTCACTCTGTTAGCTGCCTGTAATGCTGATCTTGAAGGCTGTTAGCACTAACCTCATTGGCACCGCCATTGCAGGGAGGTTTTGTGCACCTTTTCTCTGCCACATTGTCTAGATAAAAGTTATGGAGGACGACTAGGAGGTTAGTTTGAATCAGAGGCGAGTTGGCATTTGTGTAAATGGATAAGCGGGCAGACCGGTTTCAGGGGTGGGCATTTATCTTACAGCAGCAATATGTAACTTAACCACATCCCACACTTTTGAAAATGAAACTTCATGATGCTTGTTAATACATTGCACAAAACAGCAGTTTTAGTAAAATCTGGTCATATATTACAGAGAAAATGTTCTCTGCATGTTCTACACTGCTTTGCCTCAACACTGTGATTCACAGAGGTCCCTGAAAGCAACATGTAGGCTGACTGAGGCTGCAGCAGCGGGTAGTTGTTGGGGACAGCTCTGCTGTCTGCGCTGGCTGCAGACAGACAGAGCAGTCTTAGAACATTAGAGGGAAAACCAGAGGATGTTTTCTTTATAAAGTACGTCCTGGTTTCACTAAAATCGCTGTTTTGGGCGACATATTAACATGCATCTTTTATTTTTTCAGAACCATGGGTCGTGGTCAAAGTTAAATATTGCTGTTTCATCAGAGGGGAGCTTGAAAGAATTTAACAGAATTATGAAAAAATGGATTTCTATGACTGTGTTACATTATTAATGTCAGAGTTTTCTGACCGTTTCCATGCAGTGTAATCACTTATTTACAGTGTGATCACTGTTTGTGTTGCATGTCAGGCATTTTTCTTAGCAAAGAAAGCTGATGCTGATGTGTTTAACGTCACGCCGGTCACGCCTCCTCTGAAATTGCAATGCTGGCTTACTAGATAAAATGACACAATGGAGCGCCTTAAAAATGGTGCTGCTCGCTTCTGTGCAAATTAATGATGGCTGATGAATGGCGAGCCTTCAAGGCAGCGCTGATACAGAGTCTGAGTGTGAAAACTGCTACAGTAAATGTTCTAGTATGCACGAGCAGCTGTGGAACAACAAGAAAAACAAAGACTCTTCCACCTGTATGTAATCAACCTAAAACTAGATTCATATCATGTGGCATTTTTGTTTGCTTATCCTTATGTTCTTTCCCTTTTAAATCCTGAAAAAAGTTTTCCCAAACTTGCAAGCGATCAAAAATGTCTGGTGCAGAGAGAGAGTTTCTGCAGTTTTAGGCAGAACTATATTTATTTTAGCCAGAGTTTAGATTAAATGTAACATGCGACACAAAACATCAGGTCATATGTGTTGGATTTAGGAGCTTCTTCACTGAAATCAGAGCGTTCTATTGAGTCTAGGACATGAATGTTTTTAAATCTTTTTTAAATGGTTTTGATGTTTTGAAACTGTATCTCTATAGACTGCCAGCAAAAGCAACTTAAGTGAGTGGCTCGCATTGTTGGAAAAAAACCTGTTTATCGCAGAGGTGCACTGGAAGGAAGAAAATCTTCTTCATTTCAAGACATCTAAGGGTGAGTAATTGATACACAAAACAGAATTTTGTTGTGACGTATCACTTTAAATGACCTAAAATGTGTTCCACATTCAGGTACTGTTATCTGAATGTCATTTCTTCACACTTTCACTCTTTGTTTTTCTAAGCACAGGTTTAGAATCCTGTGATCTCGATGCTGTTTATGTCCTCAGCAATAGTTTCAGTGGAGACAAGCAGCCTGACAAATGCTCCCGGCTGCTGTCGAATCCCTGTGAAACGAGTTCTCGAGTGGCTCATTACTTAGCGATGTGTGTTGCAATGGGAAGAAGTGCTGTTGGCTTTGATTCAGACACTTGGTGGCATTCCTTGAGAATAGTGCGGCGTGCTAAGTCATGTTCATTTCACCAGCTGTGTCCAAATGATTTAGAGCTGGAGGATAATGTGACGCTACAGAAATAGAGCCTGAGGGGGCGTCAGGGACGGTGTCTCCGCGGGACGGAGCCGCCGTAGACTGAAGACGTGGGTTTGAGATCAGATCTGGATTCGTGTGTCAGTCCCACAGTCGATCAATATTCACACTCAAGAGAAACCTGAGAGATGACGGAGAGCTCACTCCAGTTTCTCTTCTTCTGCTCTTTGTTTTTCCACAAATGCATCTCACGTTTGTTTTCTTGTTTCTTCTTCATCTGTATTTCTGTTTTCTTTCTCACTTTTAAGAGCTGGGATTCCTTTTTATTTTTGTTTTCATGTATTTACATTACTGAATACAAAAAGCTGATGTAAATAACACTCACCACGCAACAGTGTTTACATTAGATGAAGCAGTTGTTTTGTCCCTAAAGACATTATGCAACAAATTATAAAATCATGAAGGCTAATGGAAAAGCATTTGTCAAACACATCATGATGTAACCGGCATAATTAAACGTACAATGACTCAGTTTTGTTCCAAAGAACTTATAAAAAACAACATTTGGTGTTGTGAAATTATTTTTAAATATTGACCTCAAACAGTGACAGATTTCTGAGGGGATACTGTTAGACTGACTGATGACAGATTCAGAGTTTGTATTTTATTATCTGTCAAACTATGTGAAGCTAAAAACTGTTGTACAGTTTGCTTGGAAAATCTATTTTTTAAAGATATTTTTTGGGGCTTTCGCGCCTTTATTTTCTGACAGGGTGGCTGAAGAGTGGACAGGAGACAGGGGAGAGAGAGAGAGGGAACGGCACACAGCAAGGAGCCATAAGGTGGAATCAAACCTGTGGTCGCTGAAGAGAGGACACAGCCTCTGCATTACCGACTGGGCCACCAGGCACCCCGGGGGAAAACCCTTTTTGAGGTATTCTTGACTTATGAGAAGTTGTTTTTTTCCCTGTCATTTTAGTGTTACGCTGCTGGGCTGCATCAGAAGATAATTTTACAAACACTACAAAGTCAAATGAGTCCAGAGAAAAATGTATTATGTAAAACACATTAATGAGTCGTCCGTAATGCTTTTAAATTTGAAACTTGTGCTCTCCATTGAGCTCAGTTCAGTCCACACTGAATGAAATTACACTATTTTAATAAAATGTTTTTTCCACAATATTTATTTCAGTGTAAACAAAGTGATTAATTCTGTTCACAAAGAACAAATTTGCACAAGAAAGTATATTTTAAGAGATGTAATTCTAATTATGTTTTTAAATAAAATAAAGTCAACAGGAAAACTATTTAAATTTACTCTCAGGATGCAGACAAAAATCACAGATTTTTTTCCTTATCCGACTGTTTTTCTTTTTGAAACAAATGATTAGATTCTACTCTTTAAGCTCATCTGTAAGCTACATGACGTAATGTTTTCTCTGGAATCAGTCAAATGTTTCATACCTGATTTTCTCCCTCCTCTACATAAAGCATGACAACATTTTGAAATAATATAATTCAGCTTTAAACTGACTCATCACCGCAGTCTGCTGTCATTTCTCTCTGTTTCTTTACTGTCTGTCCATCCGTCTGAACCTCTTGTCAGCAGTAAAATCACTCAGTCAGGCGAGAGACAATATCGATCAGGCCTCACACACACACACACACACAGCACAGTGACCATCTGCTGCCACGTGTCAACAGTGTCAACTCATTCTGTGTCAATAAAGCCACTCGTCGATAAATATTCATTTCTCTCAGACCACTTCCTCCTCGGTCTCGGCGGTGGACGCTGTCATGTTTAATCTTTCATGCCGACTCCATAATTTACCTCAATATCACCTCTGCTGCAGCCGCACTGTTTACTTACACTTTGAAACACACACAGCCACTCTTCTGGTTGGTATGGAAGCCCAGAATGGACACTGGTGAGGTGGATAGTTTTCCTGGTGATATTAAAATCCGGCTGTAAAGCTTCCTTATTTACTTTTGCAGAGAACAACATTTTATTTTGGATGGCTGACTACTTTCCATCTGCTTACTGAAATTTATCTGATGTGATTTTAATCTCTGTAAAAAAAATTAGGTTCTTGCGCTCAGGACAAAACAAAAATGAGGTCTTTCCTGGGGAATCTTTAAAGGAGCACCCAGTTTATTTTTGACCTCTCACCATCAGCAGAGATCGTCTCTATCTTTTGCAAATGTTGCTCAAATGTGACCATGTGTTACTTCAGTAGATGTCAGGCTGCATTTTTAAAGCCCATTCACTGCCATTCATGTTG
>JAPZDX010000013.1:1370457-1387295 GCA_029783625.1 Naso annulatus | reverse complement strand
GAATGAATGCTAAACTAATTTAATGGGAAACACACACACACACACACACACACACACACACACACACACACACACACAGTCGGTAGTGCCGCGACATGGCTACCACCAGCCGTGAATGCTAGGTTAATGGAATGATGAATATCAGCTATGTGACGCAGTGTATTCCAGGAAAATCAACCCCCTCGGCAGCTATTTCCTCAGAGTCGAGTGAAGCCATATTTCTCGCTAACTGCTGCGATGACAGCAGAGACTTTCTGTGAGGAAGCTGGGTCAATGATGATTAAAGCCATACCTCCACCTTTTGAATTTGCTCCTGTGTTTTCTTGTCACATTATGGGGCAAATAAAGGTTCGAGTTGTTTTCCAGTTAATGGGAAAACGACTTCCTGGTACTAATGGAGTTTGTCTTTGAGACGGCAGCAGGTGATGTGAGCCCATTTATCACAGGATGAAAAACAAGCGAGCAAGTCAGAATCTAAAGATGTTTTAACGGAATTTCAGTTTTAAATGACGTGTTTTCTGCTAATTAGTCCATGATGAAACAACTTACAGCAACCACATGGTTCTGTTTTACATCCATGTTTGTTAGTTTGTCTTTCAGGTTTGGTTTCTCAAAGATAAAACTTTCTAAGAACATGCAATTTTACTCTGCAGCCATTTTGCAAAAGTTATTACGACTTTCAGAAATTGATATAAATATGTGAAACCATCGTTAATCAATATCCTGGCAGGGGTGCATGAAGATATCTTATTAAAAAAGGCGTTTCTGAGGCCAAATTCCAACCACAACACTGCATTTGATTATCTAAAGTCTTTCTATCAGCAATATTCTTTATATTTGTTATTCATGGTATCGTATAAGGAAGAAGGGGAAAGCAAAGCTCTCAGTCTGTGTTTCAGTCGTCACTTTTGGTCACAAGCGTTTGGAGGTGACCAAAAATGAGATAACCTGCACAAGCAGCTGAAGTTTTCTCTCTTCATGTCTGAGTTGAGCTTTACAAACGGGCTGAGGAGCTCAGAGCGGACTGACAGGAGGCAGCTCCACCTGAACTGATCAGGAAGCCTCCTGGACTCGTCGCTCCTCCCTGTGGAGTTTTTCCGGGCATGTCCGCCTGGGATGCGACCTAGAACATGCTGGTAACATAAAGCCCATCTGTCCTACAATGACTTGGGACCCCCAGAAGGAGCTGAAGGACATGAGGGGAGAGAAGGACGTCCTAGCTTCAGCCTGCTGCTACCAAAAACCAAAAGAGCAAAGGACACAGCAGAGGACGGATGGACTGACGAAGAAGGCACAGATCTCGATAATAGAAGATTTTAGTGCAAGTGTTCCAGTTTGTGCTTTTGTTTCCTCATATTTTGCACTGATGATTTTATTCCAATCCTAAAAAAAAGCTGCCAATTGTGTTCAAAGTAGAGATAAACCTCTCCAGGTGTTTGAATGCTTTTCCCAAATTCACGAAGACTGTCCCATCCTGCCAATCAAGTGTGCAGTGAAGCAGATTTTAACCTGTTTTTTAAGGCGCTTCTTCTTTCTTTTTGGCTCAGGGATGAGAGATGCACCTTGTGAAATGAGTTAAAAACCGTCTGTATGCAGATGGGGAGATTTTTAAAAGGATAGAAAGTCTTTGAGGATTTTGGACAAGTTTTCAAAAACATGTTTGGTGCTTTCTCTGTTCTGTTAATTTTTTAGGAAATTGTTGGCTTCCGTTACTCTGTGACTGGACCACACTCATAAACGCCAAAGCCTCAAATGTAAAAATGATGATTCAATGACAGATACAAACAAATATTCTCTACTTTTAAATCACATTAAAGCCGAGCAGATTCAGGGTAAATAAACCAAGCGGGACTGCTTGGACGCTGTCCTGGTAAATCAGTCTTCCTTTCAGCAGGAGGAACAGGAGACGCAGGCTCCTGCCCTCGAGGTCCCTCGTATCACTTCCTCTCAGCACAAAACGACTTCCTCCCAGTGACCTTATGGGTCACATGCTGCATGCCAACAAGCTCTCGTAACGAGAGCCCCTAACGACGGCCGCTAATTAGCATCTCTAACGAGGCAGCCCGTCGGGCCGGCTGTCATTCCAGATCGTTGCTGCGTGCTGGCTGTGTGTTTGGCATGTTGGAGGCATGTCAGCAGAATACTGACGGGGCCGAGTGGTGATGAGTCACATGACAGACTGCACGCACTCATTTTATAGGTCACATCTTTCTGCTCCCCACAGTTCATAAAAAAACACATGAAGCAAAATGATTCCTGACATTGTTGAAATGATTCCGTCTGAACAGAAAGTCACTGCAGCACTCTCCTTCTCGTTCAGGCAGTTTCAGACTAATTAAAGGCATTACAGCTGAATCTGGCCGCGATTGGCTCCGCTCGCTAAAGAACGACTGAAATCCAGCCAATCAGTGGGTTTCCACTCAGCAGGATCCCGTCGTTTGAATTAGAGCTGTGGAGTTTTTCTATTATTCAGTTTAAATGTTTAATTTCAGATCTGAAGTGAAAGTGATTATCTGCAGAACGTCATTGTCACTGCGAGCCAGAAGAAATGAAAAAAAGATGCAAGTGGAAGACCACAGAGGACTCGGTTTGTGGAGAAATCAACATCAAGACAACATGCAGGAATAACAACTCTGGATGTTTTTAAATTTTCAACTTAACGAGTTGAACTCATAAGGTAAAGGTAAAGGTAAAGCAGCTTCATTGTCATTATAAAATGAATTGTACAACGAAATTGCAAGGTTAGAGTGGAGGGTTAGTCCTGAGCGGCTGCGATTGAGCACGCCGCCACATTGGGCCAAACTAACCTAACGTGCCTAACATGCATGTTTTCTTGATGGTGGGAGGAAACCGCAGCACACAGAGGAAACCCACGCAGACACGGGGAGAACATGCAAACTCCACACAGAAAGGTCCTACCACAGCCGGGTAGTGAAGACAGGACCCTCTTGATGTTTTACAAGCGGACCTGAATTCAAACCCAGGACCTCGTTGCTGAACTCATCACTTCAAATATACAAGAACGTGGGACACACTTGCTCAATAACATTGATTGTGACATTAGCTCAGCTGAACCATCTAGAATTTCAAATAAAATTTGAAATAAAATTAAAACCATCTAGAATTTCAAATAAAATTCAGTGGCAATAAAATAGAGCTCATGGTTGTGGCTTCTATGGCTCTGCTCCCGATGGGTGGAGATCTGCTTGTCACCCTGGATGGTTCCTCCATCTCACCATCCTCTGAGGTGATCCTGGACTTCACCCTATCATTCTAGGCCCACATCAAATCAGTCATCAAGTCTGCTTTTTATCACCCTAAAAACATCTCCACACTCCGGCCATCACTCTCCAACTCTGTGGCAGAAAAACTCCTTTATGCCTTCATCACGTCCTGCCTGAACAGCTGCAGTGGAGTCGAGTTCGCGATCCCCAACAAAGCCCTGGACAGACTTCAGTTTGTCCAGAACTCTGCTGCCAGTGTTCTCACCTGCTCTCAGCCCTGGAAGCACATCATCCCACTTTCAACCACCTCCACAACTTCCAGTCAAGTCCCGCATTACCTACAAAATCCTCTTCCTCACCTGTAAGTCCCTCCATGTCATTGCCCCTCAGTACTCAACAGACCTCCTCCACCTTCATACCCCATCCTGGACTTTGCAGTCCTCAGACTCGGGCCTACTCTCCACTCCCCACCATCGCCTCTGAACTTTTGGGGACAGAGCCTTCTGTGTTGTGGCCCCCACCCTCTGGAACTCTCTTCCTGCTGAGATCCACATTGCCCCCGCTCTGGACATTTTAAAACAACCCTGAAAACTCATCTGTTTCACTTGGCCTTTGACCTGAACTTTCAGTTACTGCTCTTATTTACCTCCTTTTCTGCCTTTAGGTTGGCTTGTGTGTGTGTGTTGTTGGTGTTGCAGCCTTGTTGTGCATTGTTGTTTCTGTTGTTATATTTGTTCTTACTCTGTTAAGCGACCTTGAGTACCTTTAAAGGCACTATATAAATTAAATTTATTATTGTTGTTATGTAAAATACTTAACTGATCTCTGAGGAACAACTGAATCACATGACAGTTATTCCAGAACAGAAATGGATAAATGAAAAGAAAAATAGAGTAGAGGGCAAGAAAAATCTGTAATAATATGCAAATTATACTAAGACTACACAGTATTAGTGCAAAAATAGCCCGACCGGGGCCCAGGTGCCCTAGCTGTAGGGCACCGGTGGGCTCAGACAGAATCAATGAGCATTGGACGTGACAATTGATCGGTTCATCTTGCGAAGTGTCACAATGGACAATAACCAATGCTGCATCTAGTACACCTCATGACAGAAAGACTAGCATGTTTAAATTTTTGTTTTCCTCCCACAACGGCTCAGTGTAGTAGTAGTCAGTGGTAGCACTTCCTTGCCAGCGGCGTCACGCATGTCATGAACTGCAAACGATGATTGATCGGCGAGCAATGCGTGGTCAGCCATGTCTCTCGGTCATGACACAGCAAGAATTTATGACTCTTTAATCGCCTTATCTGACACAATGAACAATAATAATAATAACAAACAGATACAAATATCTTTAAGTCTGATCCCAGCATAAAAACTGTACACTATAATCCTCTCTGCAATGCATAATTGAAATAAAATAAGATCTAATTCAATACACTCATTTGTTTGTTTGCATTTTCACACATTTATTGTTTTTGAAGGATCTAGTAGTCCACAGAGGCAGTGCCCAAACTTCACCATAAACCTCAACTATAAAAATTAGAATTTCAAAGTTTATCATCTAAAAGAAATCATATTTCATATTCTAAAAGCTGCAGAGAGCTGCCGTTAAATCAGCAAAAAGCTGCTGACATCAGACTGTTGACGACCACGGACACCGACCAGCTGCTCATCTCAGGCTCCAGCTCGGTAGCCAAAGCAACTGAACCTGGAGCAAGTTGAAGCAAACCCTGGAGCAAAGTTTCAAGAGAGCATTATTTAGAACTTAGAATCTGAAGGTTAATCTCCCACTTAATGCTGACTTTGAACTGATGGTACTTGGACGCAGTGAGCACGAGTAGAAACAAAAGACGGGTCAGGAATATGATGGTGCATTATTCCTCTGTGGGTTCGAGCACTTAACATAAGCCGATAACTCAAATGAACCTCTGCAGAAACAATCGTCATCCTCAGCATCACTTCTTTGCTTTCACATTCATCACTCGTCTCTGCAACGACGCCCCGCAGGCAAGCGGCGTTCCCAGCCTCGCACGGACAGATACGGACAGATACAGACAGATAAAACGCACAGTGTGGCCAAGCAGCTGCTGCCAGACTGCTCAGGAAAGCCAACACGCCGTCTCCTGAGGCGAGCCAAGGCCATGATGCAGCGAAAAAGCAGGAAACACCTGGAATGAGCGTTCTGCTGCTGTCTCAATGTGTGAGGACCCTCCTGTTCATTTAATAACTTAAAGGTCAGCTGTCATTGTGCTGCCTTCAGTTTTCACATCCTCAAGGTCCTCTAAGCTTCCAGCAGATACAGGAAACTAAACCAAAACAGAAAAATAACGACAGCACTTTGTTCTATTGGTTTATTAATATCTTACTTTATAGTCCATGCATTAATGTGATCTTTCATCTGTTCAGCTGTTAAAGAAAAGTAAGATAAGAGCTTAATGACAGCCATTTTCTTTTTTGGAAAAAAAGCCAAGTCAATCTGGACTGGATGACAAAAAGTGTTTTTTGCACCAGAGACACAAAAACATCAACAGAAAAGTTTCACATAAACATGCGGATGAGATGTTTGTCACACAGGCTGCTGGAGGTCAAATGACGTCTCTATAGTCTCACAGAGTGCCTAAGTCACGCCCCTCTACTTCCAGACCATGGAACCTTAATTTGAAAAATATGAACGGTAGTCAATGAAGAAGGACAAATGATTTTTGATCGTGTTTGACTTGTGCCCTGAATTACACATATGATGGTTGGCAATTTAAAAGATAATTTTTCATGTAAAGAAAATTGAATTTTGTGGTCAAACAGTGAAGTAAAACAGTCTTTTCTGTGAGACCACTCAGTGAACTACATGTCTCGTCTCGGACAACATACGTCATCAGCACAGACGTGGCCGTCAGCTCGGCAGATTTCACAGCGTTTTTCCAGGATGAGGGGAAAAATATTAAAAGAGGTGAAAGCCGTTATAAATCGGCTCATGTTGACATCAGTTACGCAACTGGTGTTGTAGTCTTTATAATTACATATTTTCACAAGCTAATACATCAACCGTTTGACGACAAACAGACTTTCTTCACATGAAAAATTATTTAAATTGACAGACATCATGTGTGTAATTCAGGGCACAAGTCAAACAGGATCAAAAAATAATTTCCCTTTTCCCATTGACTACCTTTCATATTTTTTCTGTACCAAGGTCCCATGGGGTGCACTGGAAGGAACGTAACTTAGGCACACTGTATATTTCCTTCCATTGCTATGACGACAACAGCTGCTGTCAACCCCAAAATGACGTGAACAGGACAGATACGTTACTTGTCCTTGATGAGGACAGAGAAACTCTCCCTCCTGCCGAGAACAAGCTGAACATGAGCTCAATGTCAGACTGAGTCATGAGCGAAAACAAAATGGCTCTTCAGTCTGATTATCTGCCGCGTGAGGAAGAAGACGTGATGTGAAACACCAGTTTTTGCCACTAATTTTACCAAAACAAACACACCCTTCTCGGGTATAAAGAGTGTGTGATTGTGTCTGTGCAGCTGGTTGTGTGAGTCGCAGTGTGTCAGTGTGTGTATCACAGTGGGTTAGCTCAGTGACCTTTGCCCTCAGGCTCGGCGAATCAGCGGCACAGCGGCTTCAGCACAGGAAGCAGACAGCACTGTGATCAACGTCACTGTCACCACTGCTCGCTCGCTCTCTCTCTCTCTCTCTCAGCCAGTAACTCAGTCACTTTCAACACTGTTGACTCGTGTTGAGTCTCTGCACAAAGAGAAGAAATCTTTCTTATCTCCAGACCGACATGATGAACAACCACGTCACAGGAAGCTGATCATATTAAGAGTGAGCTCCAGAAGTTTTATTTTGAAGGGCCGATAAATGTGATAACACACGTGAGTCTTTATGCACTCATGATTGGGACTCTGTGATAGGGTCTAAAAATCAAATCTCAAGTTTTTTCACTTCAAATTGGATTTACGATTTTAATCAATTTTTTTCCTTCCTAAAAAGAACTAAAACTGACAAACAAATTACTCAAAACCATTTTTTTCCTTTAATTTTAACAATAAAAAAGTAACCAAAATGAATGAATTTCCCTTTTTTGGGTTAAAGTGGAAGCTGCAGGGGAGTAGTTTCAGAGGACGCTTCACATTTGCTCTGAAGTCTGCAGTTATTTGACAAATCATATTTTCATGTAATTCTTCTATCTTCATAAATCAAAACAATATTATTTTGAAGCTCCAGGAATCAAACGCAAGCCTAGAAAGAGAAAATCGAAATTCATTTGAAAAAAATCTTCCAAATTCAAATCTACAAATTCAGATTAATCGATAAAATTGATTTATCGCCCGGCCCTTAAAAATTCAAATGCCCTTTCAGTTTCAGAGAGAAGCCTCATAAAGGCTGTAATCACATTTATCTGAGAGAAGATTTGAGTGTTTCTGAGAAAATATTTGGATGATTTGATGGAAAGAGTTTGGTTCCACCCCACAGAAAAAACGCTGAGGTATAATTGACCTCTTCCACTCTGCTGCCTCTGTTGCCTCCAACTTTGCTTCTCTTCTTCATTTCTCTGCAGCTCCATCTCTTTTACTTTCCACTTGTCCCTCTGTCTGTTAAGTTCTTCCTCATTCTTCCTCTGCTCTCACATCTCTTCATCTCTTCCTTATCTTCTCCCTCATTATTGATCTTACCTTAAACTTAACATCACCTGTTCTCTGACCTCTTCTCCTTCTGTTTCTGGCTTCTCCTTATTTTATTTTTTAGTTTCTTTATTATTTTAATCTTTCAGTTATTTTACTCCTCTTGTTCTATGTTCCTTTTGCTTTATTTTGACTCCTCCCCTCTCTTTTATTCCTTTATCTTCCCTCCTTTCATCCAATCAGTGCTCTCCCTCTTTTTTTAAAGATCTTCCTGGTGCTTCACCTATCATTTCTCTTTTGTTTCCTTTCACTTTATGTCTCTTTTCTCCTCTTTTTCTTCTTTCTTATCTCTTCACATCCCATTATTTCTCTCTGTTATCTGCTCCACTCTTGTATGCCCTCGCTCCATCTTCCCATCCTTCTGTTTTTCCTCTCCCTCCCTCTCTCCCTGTCTCCTCCAATACCCCTCTGCCCGTCTACTTTCTCATTTATCTTCTCTCCCTCTGTCCCTTTTCGCCCTTCCTCCTTTCTGCTTCACCTCCTCTGAACCTCCTCTCCTTTCTCTTCCTCTGAGTTTCCCTTTAGCATGTTTCCTTCATGGAGCTACGTGTCAGTTAGCTTCCTGCCTTTGCATTTCAACACAGGTTTCACATGGCATGGTCAGCTAGCTTCAGGCTAACACAGGCTAACTGTTTTCCCCAAGGCACCAGTACTTTGAGTTTACACTCACACACACACACACACACACACACACAGAGTGTATTGTCATAGCTGTGTCATTCAGAGTCTGTCAGAGTCCTGCTCTCAGCGTGGACGGCAGCACAGATACTAGTGCTTTCTGACATGTCACACAACACTGCAGCATGCGGCACCGGCAGCAAGATTCAAGGAGACGATGAAACTCAACAGCAGAGCTTCTTTCGGCGGCTTGGCCAAAACTTTGCACTGCAGTGATTAATGAGATAGAAGAGAAACACAGGCAGGAGTTTCACAAGCTAATTCATTCAATCAGCCATAAACTGGTCAGAGCTGCAAATATCACCCATTTTAAGTTTGGCTGACATAAAAAAAAAAAATCTGAGTTGAACGACAACATTAATAAGTCAAACAGAACTGAGTCCAGTCCAGGAGACTCTGGTTTGTCTCTAAATCTTAAAATATGCAGGAGAAAAGAAAGTGTTTTTTTTTTTTACCATGTTTAGGAAGCGGTTGCATTTAAAGGGTACTACAGTGTGAAGTCCCCAAAGTGCTGATATATGTTTGAATGGTTTTGGTTTGAGATCTTGTTTACAAAGCAAATATCTTTATTATAATGTTTCAGGACTTGAGGGGCTTCGGATGTCACCACTGCAGTGTTGCACGCCCATAAACATGCAGGAATTTGAGAGACTGTTTAGATAAAGAATGAACAAAATTAACACAGCAGGGGCCCAAAAATGTCCCTACTTTAATTTCTACTCTGTGTTAAGCTCCAACTAATAGCAAACACTACATTTCCTCTAATGCCACTGACATCAGCCCACTGATTCCCTCTAAATGTTGGTTGCAAAACCGCAGAGGATGCTGAAACATGGCGTTGCGACGTCACGCTGTGGACCGGAAGATGAATGTCAGGTAGTTCCACTGACAATAAAACCAGCATGGTTTTTATCTTATTTATCCCTGAACGTCACATCAATGATTCGGGCAGGACACTTGAGGGCTTGTATCTTTGTTTATTCTTCCTCCTATATTAGCACTTTTTCACCGAGCAGTTCAGCATCATTTTGTCAGGAAACCAGGAATCTTGTGTCTCCAGAGCAGCTCCACCTCTGAGGAAATATTTGCAGAACTAAAGACTCAACCTGCTGTTTATTTGGTTTCTGTCTCACAGATGAGACGAAACATAATGAAGCCAAGTCTGTTTCCATCTTTGCTCTGTTTACATTCTCTAACAGCTCCAAACAGTCAGTTTGAAAATGACTTTTGCTGGATCTCAGTTGCCATCAGACTGAGAGAAACAGAAGCCTGAATGTTGGAGTGGTTGTTGAAGGTTAGAAGTGATGAGCCTCCACGTCAGATGAGTGACAGGAAAATAAAGAGACGGTGATGTTCTCGCCTCTTCATCCCTGACAAAACAGCAGCTTTTCACACTCGTGTTTCTGAGCTCTGAGCTGATCTGAACCTCAGGACACAGAGCGCTCGGAGATATTGTTGAAATTGTTTCGCTGTTCACACTTGAAGATATAAAACAAAGGCTCTGAGTCAGATCTGGGTTAGTTGAGGGAGTTTTCTCAGGGCTGTTGGACGATGTCAGTGTGAAAAGGCCTGGAGGAAGGTCTTGTTCCGGCTCGTCTTAAAACTGAATCTGATAAGATCCAGCTGGAATCCAGAGAGTTTTCATGAGCTCCACAAGATGAGAGGATTACTGGTGTGACAAAATTTTAGAGGGACTAAATCCCCAAGGGAGTTCTGCCTAGCTAACAAAATCTAAAATTTGCTGGCCAATCAAAGGTGGCCAATCAGATTACAGGGGTGATCCATGCCACCCCTGGCCACTCCCCAGACACACCCCTGTGAGAGTAAGTGCTTGGTTTGTCTATTCTGGGCTCCTGTAAAAACACTGCGTGCCACACAGTGGACTTTGTGAAGGATGAGCCACCCTCTGTGGAGATAAAGGCTCATTCTAAGGTAATGAAAAGATGACTTTTAATTTCATTGTTTCATTATATATTAATTACAACCTCTCCTTACTTTCTCCAGCAGACACACATCTTAAGTTACTGCAGTAGTTTTTTTTTTTATTTTTATCCGTTCTACTATGTAAAGCATCCTTGAATCTCATGCAAGGCAGTATATGAATCTGGGCTATTATTTTCAGCTGATTATACATTAATGTAAAAAAAACCCATTTCTGACATATTCTACAAATTTATCCCCATAAATTCTCCACACTGAACTGCTCAATTACTTTTTTAAGAGTTGTTTTTTCTGTATGTTGATCTAAAGATTCCTTAAAACTTTTCCAGAAATAATCCAGACAAAGACATCAACCTCCTATACATTATTAAAATGCTACTCTACTGATTTATCGCTGCGCTGTAATAACAGACTCACTTAAAACAACAATTAAAATCGATGCAACACAAACAGAAGTATCGTCTTCTTCATTCCACACATCAATCTGTGTGTGACGCTAACAGCAGCTAATGCAGCAGCATCAGAGGTCAGCTCAGTCAGTCTTTATTTACCTCCACACCTGCAGATTGGCTTCATTTGCAGTCTGCAGCCAAAAACTGACTCAAGTGACATCACTTGAGGACATTCATCAGACATCACAGCTCCTTCTAGAGACACTGAAGACTTCATACTACTTTGAGACATTGGCAGTTTTACACAGGACAAAAACACAACCGCACACTTTTCACAATAAAGTCATTTTCTCATCGTCTTTTACATTTGACCTCCTGACAACATGGCTCACAAAAGCAACGCATTTCAGCAGACGTCTCTCAAAACCCATGAATGCTCATGTCCAGCTCATAACATCCACAGCCCCATTTCCTCAGCTCCTGAATTTGTCTGAAAACATGAAGAATAAACACACACTCACCCTGCGTCGTTGCTGTTTCCACAGATTAAGGCATCCTTGGCTCCCTCCACCTTGTAGTAATTGTCTAGAAAAGAAAGAAATTCCAATTTAAACACAGCTCAGAGGAAACTTCCTGCACACAAGGCCCCGCCCACACAGGTGTTTTCACTGATTTGTCAGTCCCCTCCTCCAGACTGTCTGTCTGTTAGCTGAGCTTAAGTGACATTTCTTTGACTGTCATGTTGTTTTTCTAGCATTTGTTTGGCAGAAACAATTTTATCTTTAACAGTTAATATAATACTCAGCATAATGTAGCAAAGGTCCAAGCAGAAACAAACACCAGGACCAGGTGACAAACCTGGATCAACATGACAAGAGCAAACGTGATCTTTAGTTTCAATCAGTGCGAATCTAAAAAGGCTCAGTGAAGAAACAAAACATGAATGCTTAAAGGAGAGCTATTAATGCTTTTTTCATCATTTCTGACCTATAAATGTTGCTACAATGTCAGATACTCGTGTTAATCAGTGTCAAAGTGTCACATAATGAGGTTCATGCATTTAGAGTGAGCCCTGCAGGCTGTTTCAGTTTGGTCTGCACGCTGTGTTTTACAGAGTTTTTTAACAGTGTTTTTCCAGTGATGTTAATTTGTGCTGGACTTCCTTATATGGGCATGCCAGCTTGTGCACACAGCGCTGTGCCCGCCCCCTCCTCTACTCTGCTCGGACACGGCTGCCCTCTGTTCTCTGTTTCAGGGATTACTGTCAGCTCTTTGTTCGAGATGGCTCCAATAAAGTGTTTTTCGGGTGAATGAAAGACAGTTAACTTTGTTAAACTTTCCTAAAGAGGCGAGCACCAGACAGAAGTTTAGAGCATTTCTGTTTCTTGTGGATTTATTCCTGTGTGGATTTATTTTCTTCCTCAAAGAGCACATGAGTTGGATTAACAACTAAACTGTTGCTAAAGGACCGCACTTTGCTTTGTCCTGTTGAAGAGCGAGAAGCACAAGCTGCAAGTAACATTTTATCAGTGTCCTAGCTGTGTTTATTTTGTGTCAGTAAAGCGGTTGTGAGTACAATCAAGCGCAGAGGCTCGCGTGGAGGAAAGGGGGAGGAGTAATTAACCGACACAGAACCTTTTGAGAGAATACAGAAAACACAAGAGAGAGGGCGCGAGTCACAGTTTTCTGACGATCTACAGACTTTACTGTTTGGTCAGTTGTGTTAAGCTGCTCTGTGAGTCCAAATCAAAATGAACAGCCCAAAAATGAGTATGCAAGCTCTCCTTTAAGTGATTTTCAAAAGCTAAGGAACATTAAACACAAGAAAAGATTGTGATGTTTTTTCTCATAATTTTGAAGATGCATCAAAATAAAGAAAAACTGCTGCAAAGTTGTTTAACAACAAAGTCTTATAGACAGAAGAGTCAAATTAAACAGCAGAACTTTTTTTGTTCTTTCAATAACATCCGACAATATATACTTGTTTGGATTTTGTGAGTTTACCTGCTCAACAAAATTAGGCTTTACTGTATCCAAAACCATTATTTTGTGGACCCGACTACTGACATAATCCTCTGATGCTGGTCTGACCAGGTGTTCTACATGAAGCAGTAAATATTCCAAAAAAAAAAAATTTTCTTCTTACCAGTCAAATGTTGCTGCTCAGGTAGGAAGGATCTATTTTTCCATATAAGGGCACTTAGACACAGTCAACACATAGAAGAGTTTTTAAAACCGTATTTTTCTCTTCATTCTTAAAAAATCTCTTTTCCAAACATAATTTGAAATACTCTTTTCAAATAAAAACAGAAAACCCATATTAAGTGTCAGGAGCATGCCAGACCAATAGGAGGCAATATCACCCAAACACTAAATTCCTGTTAGCCAATCAGAACCAAAAATAAAAAGCTATTACTGTTTTTTTCTACCTGCAGCTGTTTAGTGGAAGAGTTAAATGTGAATATGTTTGTTAGAACATGTGAAAAGTCACGTTAGCGAGCTTTGGCTGTTTACACCACTGCACAAAGTCTTATGTTAACAGGAGAGAACAGCGCAAACTGTGTCGTCACAGCCAAAAACTCTGTTGTCTTTGTCCACATCAAACACTGCAAAGTTTCTAAACATCTTCAGCTTGAAAAAAGCAGAATTGCAGCGAAACTAGACAACTTTTTTGGCTTAACTTATTATGATGTATAACCTGATTAAACAGTGTAACAGTGGTTGAAAATTGACACCATTCACTGCTAAATTGGTCTCCAATAAGCCCTGTTTGTACCATGATACTTTCTTTGCCTCAGGGACGAGGGTTTTGCTAAAAAAAGAAAAATCAGTGACGCTCTCTATACTCTCTGTTCTGATTGGCCGGTCTACACTGCACTTCTTAGCAACAGGTGACGCTGGTACAAGCTGATTAGCTCACTGTGCTCTGACTTGCCACTGCCAAAAACAGAGAGTCTGCAAGCCACACCGTCAGACGGCTCGAGCTCGAGCTGAGACAGACCAGTTTACTCCACTGCAACTTTCCCTGCAACCGTTTGGTCTCAGTTCAAACTGGACTTAAAAGAGAGAGAGACAACAAACGGAATAAAACACGAGCCGACGCAAACAGCTGCAGCAGATTTGCTTTCCAATGAGTCTCGTGCCACAGCTAACGTTAGCTTGCTAGCTCATTGCAGAAGTTATCTACTGCAACTTTAAAGCTGTTTGTGTGTGAATGAAAAGATGGAATGCACAGAAAAAATACGCTTTGAAAAACACCAATGCCTGTGTGGACTTCAAGACTAAAAAGTAAAAATCACCCAGCAATGAGACCATTTCGTCCTACAAGTCTTGCTAATTTTAATTTTAATTGTCTTAATTAATGATCAAATGCCTTTCAAATGCTAAAAGTGAACATTTCAGGTTTTTTCCAGTGAGTCCAGGGACCAACCTGTGCCTCAGCTTCTTACAGCTTCTTACAGCTCCCAGACTTTCTGTTCCTGTTCCCCAGGATCAATAAACTCATCAGACTCAGCTCGTGTTGTTTAGCTGGTTAGACGCTGTCTGAGCAGGCCATAAAAACTAAAACCATTACAGGAACGACGGTTTCCAGAGCATTTATTCAACACTTAAGTCTGACCACAAGCCATTTCCAAGTACATTAACACACTTCAGCGTAAACACAGGGCTACTTCAGGTGCTTAACTGAGCCAGACACACCAACGTCTCAGACACAAGTTGAAAAGCTTTTAATGCACGTCGGCAGGAGGAAAACAAGCGCTGCTTAACTTTGGTTGTTAAAGAAGCAGTGTTATTTCCTGAAGATGTGATTTAATGTATTGAGCCCGCACTGCTCCACAGAGTGAGACTGAAACCAGAGCAGCACTGACGATGACGGGATTCAGTGTTTCACTCAAGGACAGCCTGCAGATATTTGTGACTTTGCAGAATCAAATAATAACACATTCAGATGGAGTCGGGACACTTTCAGGAAAAAACCTGTCGTGGTGTGAACAAAGTCGATTCAACCTTAAACAGCGGATGAGTTTTACGCACATCAGTGCTGAAACAGATCAAAAACCATCCGAGACATCCTTAAATTAAACCTTCCAGGTTGAATCGAACAATGAGGTCGACTGAGAGCAGATTCTAAACTCAGGATGACAATTTTCACCTGACAGACCTTCAAACAAGAGCTGGTGACTTTCATGAGCTTTGCTTTTCATCAATAAGATTTGATTTGAATCATTTCATAAAAGTTTGGTTAAATCTCCATCTTTCACTAAATGAGGTGACAGTCATGATTGAGCTGATGCACTGACTGCGCATTTGTGGGAAAAGTCATAACCGGTGCACAGTTGTGACATGTGTCTGTCATCAGCAGTGGTTTGTCTGCAAGAAAGGGTGGGCGGAGCTAAAGCAACACAGTTGCTTCGGCTGACTTGTGTGTGAAGCAGGGTTGCCGGATGTACGATAACTAGCGTGTTCGTACAATCATTTTGCCCTCTGTGCAATGTATGATCAATAATGCCAAAAAGGGCAGAGTGTATGATAATTTTGCCATTCTTCTGGTGAGGTCAGTTCCCTATGGTAAAAACCTGACAACCCGTGTAGATATGGTGCTTTTGTACTGAAGGGTAACAACAGAAGGAGTGATCGTGTAATAGGATACAACTGACTGTGTTGTGAAGTGTTGTGGGGTTTCTTTTGGTTTCTACAAGTTAACGATCACTTTGTCCAGCAAACAGGAAAAGATCGATGACTTGAGACGATGAAACTTATGTTACTTTCACACCTGTTGCTCGTTTGCTTTGTTTTGATTCAGATGATAAAATGAAACGATGCAGTTTACCGTGAGGACGAGCTGGACAAAATACTCAGAACTAAACCAGAGGATGTTGTCGAGTGCTGTCATGTTGCCACAATAAGCGCCTGCTCTGCTGCTGATGTTGGATTGGACGGAAATGGTGCGCAGCCTGTCACTGTTTTTATGCTGATATGTTGATAAGCTACAGTATTACTACTGAAGGGTGAAGGAGCTAACCAGTTATTTGTTGCAGCTGTTGAGTTGATTGCGCTCTCAGTGCAAACACACCACTCCAGTGTTCAACTGGAAGTGAACTGAGACCGCCCCCTGTGCGCGATCTCAGCTTGCTTGCCATGTTCCACATCAGAGGGTGACTGCTGTGTTCACACGTTCCCAAACGAACCGGGGGGGGAAACACTTCCTGTTTTAGAACGACTCCTCCAAACAATTCAGGTGTGAAAGAACCCTCAAAAAACAAGTACAAATTCAAAGACCTCATAAAGGCGACACTGTTTGGATCTGCAAAAACACACCTGCAATCACCTCTTATCGCTAAAAAGAACAAAACAGAGTTCTTTCAGATTGTTGTAGTACTTGAAAAAAGACTTTGGAGTAGAAACCATAACTTTAAATGCTGCTTTCACATTTTCGTCGAAGTGCCTTACAGGAACTACTCAAGGTACTTATCTTTTATTGAGCACACAATTCAGACCACATGCATTTAACTCCAGCCATTATGAACTATTACACAGGATTGCAATAGAAACATATTAAAATGGGCATCATGTTCTAATCGCACCTCTAAATGTGCTCGGGGAAACAAAAGCTGCTGCACCCAATGAAACAAAGAGGAAAACCTCGGCTTGTCAGAGAGAAACAAAGCATTTCAACATTTCAAATTCTACAAAGAAAATCAAAACCTTCTTCTTCTTTTCTTTATCGTGGCTGCACACGTGCAAAGTTTCCCCCTTTGACAAACAAAACAGGTTCTTTGGTGCCTCTGTTTGGCTCTGACCGCGTCTGACCGCCGCTGCACCAAAGGCACTTAAGCTTTTTAGGAGCGCAGCCATTCATTTGTTATCGAGTGCATCTGGGAGAGTGCATCCCCGCTCGCCAAAA
>JAPZDX010000013.1:1288976-1304778 GCA_029783625.1 Naso annulatus | reverse complement strand
AAAAGGAATGAAACAATTAATTGATTATCAAAATAGTTGGCAAGTAATTTTCTATCAATCGATTAATCGATTATTCGATCAGTCACTGCAGCTCTACTAACTAACTGACTACTAACTAACAAAAACTGCAACCTTCTTTACGTTTAATAATATATACAGGAACCAGCAAGTTATAAAACCTGTCAGTGATTCATTTTCAGACAGCACGCCACAGCTTTTCTCTCTACCCACAAGGATCACGCTGGAGACATGAAACATTTTCTCTGTCTCTAAGAATTTTCTTCTTTTGTTGTTTGTTTCTTGTGCGTGGGACCCAGATGTGCTGTGAGTCACTTTAACCTTTCCCAAGCACCTCGCCGTTACGTGGCGTTTAACCTCAGATGTGATGCTGGAGTCTGTGCTGATCGCGGGCAGAGGTCAGAGGTGTCTTGTTATCTCATTACACACACACACACACACACATACACGCTGTCTCATTGCTAAACACGGACTTGGAGTTGTGCGAGTGACTCGAAGTGCGTTTGATTTACTCTCAGACACTTGAGAAGTGGATGTGTCACTGAGCAGGTGGAGATAAATCAGGTGTTGCTGCTTGGTGCCTAAAAATCCACCACACCTTTCCATCACACACTTGATGTCATCACAGTGCAACCTCTGACCTTTGACCTCCAGCCTCACTGCTGGTCATGATGGAGATGGAAAATGCAGCAAAGCTCATTCTGCTGTTGAATGAAAGCTTTATGTTTGTACTGTCCTATTGTACAGAACTTTACATCAAACCTCAAACTGTAGTTTTGTATTTGCTCTGTTCAGGTTATTTTCATTTATTTTAAATATCAAGTTGTATTGATGATCTGTCAGAGCACCTATCAATATATGTCTATTGTGACAATAAAACTGCAATTATAGAAAGTTTGTATTAAAAGTTTGGTATCGTATCAAACCATTAACTGTTTTCTGTTACTCTGTTTACTTTATTAAAGGTTTTGGCTCACTGCAGAGGCAAAGTTCCTACTGGACACTGAAACTCAGGTGGTGTAATGGCATCTTTATTGATGAATCTCAAATGACAAGCAGCCTCACACATAGCGAGCCAATCAGTGCTTATAATCAGAGTTCTGGTTCCTACTGGCTTCTGTAAACGTCACTAAATATACCTGACAAGTCCCTCATTGGCTCCCTGTTTTTCTGGACATATTATATGTACATATTATGTTATATGTGAACATTCTGAGGCGAAGAGCTCTCTGCACTGATTTCATGGAAACTTTACAGGTGACGCACCTAAAAAAATGGGTCTGATGTAAAGACAAATGCTGTTTTCGAAACTATATTAAATACTATGAACTGCATACTGTGTGGACTACAGATTGCACATAAGGCATGCTGAATAAATGATCAGTATGCAGTCTGTTCACACTGCAGTACGCAGGCAGGTCACCCAGAATGCAGTTTGCATAAAGCAGCAGCGATAGCGACATTCTTTTTTTTCCGTTAAACTTTATCAACAAATGCCCAACTGGATTTTGGTTGTGACCTTACAGCGCATTGCATTGTGGGTAACAGTAGGCGAGGTCGACTGTGCAGGCCTAGTTTTTGGCCGAATCCGTACATACTGCTGGTGTAGTGTGCAGTTTTGAAAACAGCCAAAGACGAGTTTCTGTAGATTGAGGCGGTTGTGCTCACAGATGTTTGATCATTTAAAAAAAAAAAAAATCAAACCATGTTTCTCTCGGTGTCGGTGGGGTCTGACTCGGACTGTTTCCTTTCTATGTTTTCCAAAAATTGTCACGATTTGTTAGATTTTTCCTCGTGTTGCATATTTCTCTCCCCGTGTGACTGCTCAGGCAGCAGCTCTCTGGCCTCTTTGTTCCTCTGTAAGCTGCCTTGTGTTGCCTTGAACACTCACTTAAGAAAAATGTTGACTGTCAGACGTCGATTAAAGCTGACACATGCTGCTCTTTGGTATTTTACTTTAGGTGACTCACCGGTGCAGCTGCTGTCAGAGCTCTTACCAAACAATATCACTGTTTTTTTTTTTTCTAAACCACAATCTCTCATATTCAAACCATTTATCATTTATTTTTGTACAAAAAAATAAGACTTAAGTTACTGAAGAACTCAAGGCGATTTTGTTGTTAGTGTACTAAAATCTGTAAGTTTCTATCTGAATTTTTTTCTGAGTCACTTCAATTTTAAAAAAAAAAATCACGCATTAAGTTTTTTATCAAGAATCTGTTTTACAATATCTGATAGAAATAAAGAACACAGAGAAAAGAGTGGAAAAAAATGACAGTAACTTTACTGAGTTTAGCTGTAATCTGTGTTTGACAAACTGCTCTGGACAGCACAACAGGCTATAGACCACACACACACACACACACACATACGCGCGCGCACACACACAGAGGCAGGACTGTTATATAACCAAGAGAAGACCTGCAGCTCAAACCTGTGAATTTTGACTTAAAAATCTAAGTTTAGTTAAAAATCTGAACAAAACATTATGATTAACTCTCTCACCTTGTCGGGATCTTTCACTCACTTCTCATGGTCTTCCTCAGCTGATTAGGTTTGTTACATAAAATAGCATGTGACAAGATTTAAAACAGTATCTCAGGATTAACTCTCATCTCTCATAATTTAGTTTTGGAATTTACTTTTGAAACTTTTAATGTGATAAAAATTAAGCTTTAACAACAGCAAAGAAGAAAAAAAATATTACGTCTTTTCTGCATTACTTGTGCGTCTCAGCACTCGTAAGTTAAAGATCAGACATGTAAATCTTATATAAAGGGTTAATGTAACAGAATTCATGTCTCTGAATCATTTCAAATTGAGCTTTCTCTAAAAAGCAGTGGATGAACACGAGCGAGACACAGGGAGCTCTAACTCCTGACACTCTGCTGACTCGGGCGTCTCTGCAGATTTGGACAGTAAATTGTTGAAGGCAGGAAAGACGGCTGCGTCACTTTAAGAGTCTTTCTGCAAGTTGCTTTAACAGAGGAATAACAGATAATTAAACTGTCAGCGCTCTCAGCTCCATGTGAGAGGATCACCGAGATTAAAGCAGGAGGAGAGCAGATCCGTCCGTCCTGACTCAGCTTCGACGTGGAGCTGCCGTGTGACGACGCTGAGTCAAAGCCTTCGGCCTGAACCCTCACATCCTCGGCTCAGGTGGCCCCGCCGGCCGAAGCTGATTGACCAAACATGAGGATGACCCCATGCTACAGCCAATGGTGGAATGTAACTAAGTACATTTACTCAAGTTCTGTGCTTAAATACAAATTGAAAGCACTTGACTTGATTATTTCATTTGTATGCATCTTTATACTTTTACTTCACTACATGTCATAGACAAATACTGCATTTTTTACTCCACCACATGTTTGTATACCTGAAAAGTAGAGCAACAGTCTTAATTTAGCTCAAGCACCAGCTTTAGCTTCGGTTGGAGCTTAGGGTGTTTTCACACACTCAATTCATATTTGTGTCACGGCTAACAGCTAGCTGTTTGTTTACAAAGTCATCCTCAGTCCTAAACGTACAGCTGACTTCAGGAGCTGGTTCAGTCAACAAATGTGAAAGTCTTCGGACTGAGACCACCTCTGTAAACGGGGCTCAGTCCAGAGGCGCACCGTCAGTACAGGCAAACCAGGCAATTGTCCGGGGGCCCTGTAAAAAAAGAAAAAGGAAAGGGGCCCCCATGTGGCTACTCTTTGGCATATTTCACAATGACAACCATGAACCCCCTTGAACCTCTGCAGGCCCTATATAGTGCATCAACAGTGCATCACAGACCCCCCTAGTGGGGCCCCCTTCTGGCTACCAGTCTGTATGACAGCTTTTCTTTCGCTAGTTTGGACAGTTTGGTCTCTTCCCCTTTGTTGTTTTACATTCAGATTGGTGTGGGACTGTGTTACAGAGTTGAAAACCATTGTGGGTTTTTGTTGAAATATATTTACATTATGCTAAAATAAATGACAGTTCTTTGCCTGGGGCCCTTCAGGACCTAGGATCGCCACTGGCTATGTCCAGCTGTTTTGGTCAGATATGAACCTCACCCAGGTCTCAATTCTGGGGATGTTCAAGCATTTCATCCATGGAAATAAACTACAAAAGTGACAATAAACATATTTGCTAACCCTCCACCCTCTCTTCCTGAGAGACTCCCATTATTCACGGCCCTCTCATTTCTCCCATATTTCTCCCAATTTGTTATTATGTCACCAAACTGTTTTGTTTTCACTTTGACTCTTAAAGTCGGCTGTTTCCACCCAGAGAAGCGCTACCAGTTTTCAGGTTGCTAGAAGAAAACTCGATAAAAAAAAGAAAAAGCGAACCTCTTTTCCTCATGCTTGACGAGAAGTCTGCCGCACTGATCTCTCCGTTGAGCACTGAAGTCACAGTGATGTGAATCACCATCAGGAGACTACAAACATAAGAAAGCAATGACTGAGTGCCAGCAGTGATGTCAGTGATGTGTGGGTAACATCACAGGCTCAGCGAGGGGAGGGGTAAAAGATGAGTGTAATTAACGTGTACAGTGTATATCTGCTTATCCCTGAGATCCCACAGCAATACAGTGGTTATTCATTTGTTATATTGTTAAGAATGCAAGCAGAGAACACCGACTCCAGCCCCGGTCTAAAAATCCTCCCGTTTTATCAAGTCTCAAGGTCTGCAAATATGACGACAAAGCAAATTAGACCAATGAACAAATGAAAAGCCAGAAAGCTAGAGAAAGTGACGACACCTGTCAGCAACAAAGCATCAAGCTGTTGAGTGTTTCCTTTATTTCCTGCTTTGATACGGATCATTAAAGCAATGAAAAATTCAGCATTACAGTTGGGCTTTGTATCTAATGTTTATCCACATTTTCCTGCAATGTGACTGTTGGTCAACAGAGTTTGGATGTTACAAGAATTTCCCTTCCCAAATCATTGAGACAGCCAGTCTGAAACATTCAAGGCTCTGTCACAGCTCTTTGAAAGAAGAGGACCTAAATTCTTCGTTCTTTAAAATGCTGGTGATGTAGAAAGGTTTGTCAGATCCTGGTAAAGTCCTTGTGGTCAAATACGGGCAATAATTTTCATGTTACAAGCTCAAATCAATGTTCTGAGAGACAGGGCTTTCACTTCTCACAGCTCATGACATGGAAGTTAATGGCCATGAAAACAAACTGAAGAAACACAAAAAGGGAAATGAATGCAAAGCAAACGCTGAGGTGTATTGTAAGGACTCGGGAGGATTTTCAAGCCCCAGGATAAAAGCTATAGAGCAGCTCTCAGGTTTCATAGGGAGCCTTTACTGCACAAAGGTTGCAGATAATAAGCAGGAAGCTGGTTTCAGCCTGCAGGACTGATGTCAGAGCAGAGAGCCACAGCGCTGCCTCGTCCGTCAAACAGCAGCTCGTGTTGTCTCAACGCCCGGCACAGGAAAGGTCAGGCCTGCTGCTCCGACGCTGAACAAACAGCACAACACCGTGTGGGGCTTTTCAGCTCAACACACACACACACACACACACACACACACACACACAGCCAAACACAGCTACACACTCTGAGGTGCATCCACGCATACACACACATTATCACCCACACACAAGCGGACACACAAACACACCAAATGCGGGTTTGGACACCCGTGGGCTCACGTAGGCACACACACTCACACACACACACACGCAAATGTAATGCATGCGAGGCAGGCGGCGCAGCGCGGGGACACCTGTTGTTGGGCTGCAGCAGAGCCATGTTGAGGTGTTGACACAGCAGCTACTGCAGAGTTTGAACCCGTTTCACACGTCTCCTCTGTTCACCTGTAACCACACCCATCAGTGATGTCACTGTGTCCAGCCACACCCAGAGCACACCTTTACATCACTGCAGAGAGGAGAAAGCTCCTCTTTCAGGTGTGATTGGATGCACGGAGCTGCAGAGGAACCATTCATACCTGCATTCAGGGTTACACCTCCACCACATCCTCCGTTTTCATTGGCTTACGAGCTGAAATCCAAACACACACCTGCTACTAATGCTAACACTCTGCTAGCTAACAAACAGGTGTGGTTCTACAGAGTACCTAAGCCACGCCCCTTCCGGTGGACCCCAGGGGACGGTGGTAAATTTTCATGTAAAAAAATTATGTGTTTGTCGTCAAACAGTCGATGTATTAGCTTTTGAAAATCCGTAATTATAAAGACGACAACACCAGTCGAGTAACTGACACCAAAACATTTTCCCTCCTCTGACTCACGGAGCCGACTAGCTTGCCCTTTGAGTAGCTGCAGCTCAACATGAGCCTCTTTTAATATTTTTCCCCTCGTCCTGGAAAAACGTTGTGAAATCTGCCAAGCTGACGGCCATGTCTGTGTTGATGACACATATTATCCAAGACGAGACGTGTAGTTCACTGAGTGGTCTCACAAAAAACGTTCTACTTCACTGTTTGACCACAAAATTCAATTTTCTTTACATGAAAAATTATCCTTTAAATTGCCAACCATCATATGTGTAATTCAGGACTCAAGCCAATGAGGTTTAAAAATAATTGTCTCTCCTCATTGACAACCGTTCATATTTTTTCTGAGTTAAAGTCCCATGGCCCGGGAGTAGGGGGGTGTGACCCAGGCACTCTATATGATGGGCAGGGTTAGCTGGTGACCCCAACTGCAAGACTAAATATTAAAATCTTGATGTTCTACAGGCCAAAAAAATGAACAAAAAACGATTTTCTGACACATTTTAGCATCTAAAAGGAGATGAAGAACAATTATCACAGGGACACAAGTTAAAGGTTTGATTGTTTCTACTGTGCATTTGTAAAAGAATGCACAATCTTTTATCCCTTATTTAAACATTAAAAATTATTATGAATTATAGAATAATCATAGAATATCGGTGCTACAATTTTTCTGGTCTCTGCAATGCAATCACTTACAGAAATATATTGAAAAATCTTCTAATAAAGAATCCTTAAAAGTTCCTACACTTGCACCAGAAACTAATTAGTTATTCTTTTGCAGATGAAGTAAGATATGTTGCATTAAACTGTGTGTCTGACTTTAATGCTTCCTGATTGCACTCACGTTTCTTGGACAGAAAAGCTCAGAGGAGGCACGATTTTGTTTTGGCTTTGACAGAAACTCTCTAAAGGTTGTAAACACGCCATCGAACACACAGCCGCAAGTCGTCAGGTCAAGGATGCTGTTGACCTTCCATCCGTTTGATCGTCACTCTGTTTTTCGCTCCTACATCCATTCAAGTCATTCATCTTTCAAATCTACATCCCTTTTTTCCGATCAGAATACTTTTAGAGTTTTTTGAGCCCTGAAAGGAAATTATTCAACTCTGACCAATCTGCAAATTCTACCTTCTTATCTTCTTACCTTTAAGTTTCTGATCCCAACTTTTTAGCCTCCTACTAACAATCCTCATGTCCTTCCTTTCTTCCTTCCTCTCCCACTCAGCCCACTCCCCCGCTCACACACTTTTCCTGTTACCTTCTTTTTCAAGCCCGTTTTCTCTCATCTTTCCTCTCTGTCTATCATGCAAACTGCACACCTGCCCTGCAGAGCCACGTTAAAACAGACACATTACGACTGTTTTTCTAAACTGAGAACTTGTCAGTGACCCTCCCTCTGACAGGAGAGGTCAGAGGTCATGACACCAGCAACAGGACTGCAGACCAGAGTTTGTCCCAAGGACGCTTCAGGGAGGCGGGGGTGGAGTTTGACATCACTTCCCTCAGGTCAGAATTTTCATCTTTGAGCAAAACTTTATGTTTCTGTTATGAGATTATGTAGAACTCACATCATCTGCCTTTTTATCGACAGAACAAGCTTTGATGCACAGGTTTGAGTAAACAGGAAGTTTTTCTGTGTTTTTCTGGGACAAATACAGGAGGCCCCTAAAACTCCCTATAGAGATTTTTCACACTTTATTCCCAGGAAAAAATACCAGGACAGTAAATACTGTTATTGTGTATTATTGTGCCTATATCCTCCATCACATCCCTGCTCAGTCTGTTATTTTACAAGCTTTTTTCATGTGAAGGTTCTTTGGCGCCTAAATAATCGCCTGTAAAAACACTTTGTCCCGTTTTAATTTTTGTTGTTCAGCTCAGTTTATGTGACGGATTCATCCAGAAGGTTGACGGTGAACTCCAGTGAACGCAGCTGCAGAGCAAACGGACGCTCTGTTTCTGCCTTCATGCTCTCTTTGCTTCTCTCAGCGTCCTCACAAAGTGGAAAAATTTAAGCAAGCCATTTGCATCCTGAATAAATCAACAACAATTTAAATATTTCCACATTCATTATGGGCAAAAGCCTCATTTGATGCCATTTATTGTGAAAAATCTGAATCCAGAAAATCAACCACACACACACACACACACACACACACAGACACTCACACAGTACATCATGAGAACAAAAGAATATAACAAATACATTTAACTCACCAAATTTCATCATGTAAACGAATTGTTCTCTGCTAAAAACACTCTGCAAGAGCCGAACAAATATTTTAGGAGCATTCAAAGAATATTTAACAAACTCAGAACCCTCAGCTGGGGATCAAACAAACAGTGCAGTTCATCTGAATATTACATATGCAGTGAGATCAGAATACACAAAGCAAATCTGATATATTCTGAAGAGCTCACTAACTTCAATATTATTATTATATAGGATCCTAAAGCATAAATAGAAATGTCATCCAAAAACATAAAGAAATATTGTGCCGTTTGAGGAAATTTTAGCCCATCAGAGATTTTAAAAAATATATCACTCTTTTAAATCCAAATATATGTCTGAGTATGTCACTGCTGAATTACTGTAATAAAGAAAAATATCAGAGTACTTAAAGGTTTCTGTTGATACTACTGACGCACTTCAGAAATATTATCTGAATACAGTTGAACTAAAGAAGTAAACAGGCCAAACTATGCAGCAACCACAGCCCCAAATGTACCGTCTCTGATCTAAACAGACCCGCTTAATTAATGGAAAGTGGTGGCGCGGCTCGGCTCGGCTCGGCACAGCTGATGAGGAGCGGGGTCGCATAGGAACAGAGCACAGTGAGTCTCTGGAGGGCGAAAGTAGCTCAAAACAGGGACGGAGAGAAATGTTCTTTACGCTGCGCGTTTTTATGGCTCTGCGTCATCCCAAACCACTCCGTCACAAAACGCAGAGTTCAGTTGTGTGATCGATGAGTTTTTCTCTAAAAATGAGTTTTGTTTTTGTTTTTTTGCTTTGCCGTTATCATTTTGTCTGGTGAAATCTGTGCGAATATGAGTTTTAACACATTTCCGATTTGATTTTTTTTTGGTCGATATCAGGTGAAAACGAGCCTTCATTCGGTGTCAGACTGATTCAAACTGTGACGTGTTTACATTCCTGAAGGGAGAAATCAGAAATGAAACATTCCTCGTTGACAGAAGTGGATTTTGTTCAGTGTCGCAGGTGCTTTACTCTAAAAGGTCAGAGTTCACCCCGCAAGACCGCAGACATCCCAGACCTTCACACAAAACGCTCCAGAACAAATTCATTCTTGTACTCACATGTGAAACTCCTGCGTTAAAAACTGCGGGTCCTTCTCTCGCTTTCACACCATCACCGCTCCACCGCGCCCCGCTCACAGCTGCCAAATCCCATCCGGAGAGGAGGCGCAAAGTGGCCGCTCCATGAAACTCCGCGCAGCGCAGGGAAACTAAAGTGTTTGGAGTAAAATCTCTTGGAGGAAGAAGAAGACGTTGAGACTTGATTTTATTTTACATCCAAGCAGAGCGATTGTGATGAGAGAAACAGTGCGGGCGGCAGGAGCGCAAAGTGTGGCCGCAGCAGCGGCAGAGGAGCGGACTGTAGCGCTTCTGTCCGGCCGGGGAGGAAAGTGCGCACCGGGCGGCTTCACTCCGGCTGCTCCGCTTCCTCCAACATCTTTCCAACTTCAGCCGCTTTAATCCTCCGGGAGCCGCTTCGGATTTCTTTCATTCCCCCTTAAACCCGAAAACACACTCCTCCACCTCGAAGACAGAGATGTTTGGTTTCTTCTCATCCGTTTCAGGTGTGATAATTAACAAGAACACGCGCCTCCAAAATAAAAGTCCTCCTCGCGGCTCCAGCTGTTGCTTTTATTTTTTCTTTCGGGGAAATTAACAGAAGGCGAGAAAAAGCGAAGTTTTCCCGTCAGACCGGAGTGTTCGGCTGCGTTTCGAAGCGTCGGTAGGTCGGTAGGCTGGTAGGGCTGACCGGCCGGACTCCCATCATCCCCGCCGCTTGATCGTCCCATGGACGTGGACGGAGAGGGAGAGAGAGAGAGAGAGAGAGAGGAAGCAGCGCTGGTTTAACAAGAGAGGGAGCGGTGTTAACAAGAAAGATGGATAATCAGAGAAATAAAATGTTACCTTCTGATACTTTTGCAGCGGTTTAGTACAAATAAACATCCTGTTGCATGAAACCTTTTAACATAATGTATATTGTTATATACATACTTACTTTTGCATATATGTAATCTAGCGTGAAGACTACATGAAGCCTTAACTCTGTTGAGGCCATGAAATGTCCACAAAACATACTTCACCCATGTCACTGCTAAAGGACACTAAGTCATGGCAGATAAACTGAAACAACAGAACTACAAGACATTCATCAGCCCCTCTCAGACAGTTGTTTTAAATTTAAATGTAAATTTTTTTTTAACAGGCACCGCACTAGTTTAATTAATTCCACAAACCAGTTTTGGCATAGCAAGTGCAACATGTATGTAGGCGCCCATTGTTGCACTGTTCAGCCTGGAATAGACTGATTAACAGACTGATTGAGTCCAGGCACTGTGTCTCCCTCAGTGTTGCAGGAGAATTTGTGTGGAAGGGGGCTGGAGTTTGGAAAAGTGGGGCAGAGTTCTGCCGACAGTGTGAGAGAGGAGACATGCGAAATGGCTTTACTGAAGAAACAGGTTGCAACGCAACTTTAAACTCTATCTATATAAATGGTATTGTCTCATTTATCTCCTGTGCTAAAACATTGATATACCTTAGAGGTGGAGTCAGTAGTATTCTCTCAAAACACAAAATGTAGAATTATACAAAATTAATCCTGCTCAATCATCACTTGTGGGTCCCTAGACGTGTGGTGATGACTGTGACTGCAGAGCCCCGCCCTCTGTCTGTATTATGATGTTTTGGTTAAGTCGGGATGTTTCTAGGTGAGGGAGTCAATGCGGTTTCCCCAGTCACAGGTGAGGTTGGTAGTGGATAAAACATAGCGACTGGATCCCATTCAGACCTGAGAAAACTGCGGATGCGGATATAGCAGCAAAGAAAAGGAGATGTAGTTTTTGTAGCGTAAGAGTCTGTTATTGTCAAAGAGTGCTACTGACTTATTTTACCAAAGTTTCAAACCATGATGGATGTATTCACCTTTCCAAGGGCATTTATAGTAAATGGCACCATTGTTATTTCACTGGGTGTTTTTCTTTTGAGCACAGGCATATTTCTGAGTTGGCAATCTGAATGGCTTGCAAAGGCTCACACTCACAACACATTGTCGAAGGGCCTGAACTGTCTGCAGTCTATATTTACGTCTCTGTTTCAAGAACATTAGCTGCTTAGCTCACCTGCTGCACTGTATATGCAATTAGAAACAGGATGTACTACTTCTCAGCGGCATCCCACATATCTGTATACAACTTAACAAAGTTTATAGTAGAATGTTTTCATAAATGGCAAGCAACATATGAAACTTCAAGCACGTGCGTAACAATGTAAATCTAGGGACAGCAGTATGCAGCTGTTCATAAAAACAATAACGTGTATATTTTTTCAAATGCACTAATGTCAGATTGGTATCAAAGAAAAAATGAAATCTAAAACGCACTACTGCCTTTCTTAGTTTGGTGGCTCAAAAAAGTGAAGTGTTTATAAGTCTTAACTCAGTCTAATGTGTACCTCAGGGTTGGAGACCAGTGGTGTGTGTGTGTGTGTGTGTGTGTGTGTGTTTGTGTGTGTACGGACATAGATGTACTGTGTGCATATTTGTGTGTCGCCCATCATTGTGGCCAAGATTGAAAAGCTCTCCAAGGGCTGGAAGGTCATGGCACATTTATTGATTGGAACTTTCTTATGCAGACATTTTGTGAAGGTTGAACGCCTTTCCATTCCCATTGTACATTCTGTTACAAATGTGACAATAGGCTGCTTTTGACAGGTCATATAACAGTTTTTTCTTTAGCAAAATTCTCCATAATGTTTTTCACTGCTTTCACACTGTTTCTTCTTTTCATTCACTGGGAGCAGATTAGAGGGAGACAGCAACTAACACACGAGTCGCAGTTTCTTGCAACTAGCATTCAAATGTTCACATTATCGAACCGACCCGTCAGCATCAGCAGATAATCCTCTCTGACGCTTTGTCAGGCCTCTACTGTAGTCATCTTTACTTCTTGCGAGGTTCAGGGGCTTCTTGCCTTCTGGTTGAGTCTTTCTTGTTGGTGGCATCATTTTCCACATTCCAGCTACGACAAAGACACAATGACACAAGAACCAAGCGGAAAAAATGTTTGTGTGAGATTCTTCATAGATTTATACATCTGCCAATCACATCCCAACTTCTCTGACCCAGCCACTTTATGAGAAATTTCCCACCAAACCATTGGACCTGTCAAAAGGACTTTTTTTTTCGGTGAGCTATTATGCCTTTTTTAATTTTTTCTTTTTTTTTCTTTAATGTTGTTTCTGTCCACAGGAGTTTTCTTCTGGGGTTTCTATGCGACCACTTGTTCTCCAAACTGGTGGCACGCCGATCTCCATCTACTCAAGGTAATATACTGACTGGTTAAGTACCTCATATAGGCCAAACCAAGAAGGCCAGAAAAAAAACTTTTAAAATCTCTTGTGTCAGCATTGATGCTGTTGAACTTACTATGACAAATCAGTGATGTGTGCTCATTTGGTGACGCCTCAATACTTTCTAAGCCTCTCTCTCCATTTTAAGGTCCTTATTACCTATTAGAATTCCATGGCGATGTTTCGGTGTGTGCCTTCTATGCTCTGCAGAAGAGGTGAGTCGTCTTGCTTACTTTTTTATTTTGTATGGAATGTTTGTATGTGGTTTGTTTTGTTGTGTTATGGACCTCAGGAAGAGTAGCTATGGCCATGTACCAAAGCTAACGGGGATACTAATGAACAATAAACAATAAACTTTTCAACACCAAGCTACTCTATCTTAATTTTTTTGAAATTGCAGAGGCTGTAGCCATCTTTGCTTTTTTTTAAATAGCTGAGGTGGCTTTGGTCATGGCTCAGGATTTTTTTTTTTTTAGTATTTGAAGCTTTTTATATGTTGCTGGTCCAAAACAGCATCAAGCTTCACTGTAAGTGTAAGATTCCCTCGTCTCTGCTGCAAGGTGTAAGAACAGCAGTATGCAGTTACATGCAGTCATGTATGATGAGTGACTAACAGTGCTGTTTGTGTGAACTTGTGTCAAAGACAGCAATGAAAATAGAATTCATTTGATTTTGATTTCTTTGATATTGGTCTAAACTGGTTAACACATACTCATAATTTCTGTCTTAAAATCCTGGAAGCGATTTTTGTCCAGGAATCCATTTTTTAGGGGTATTTTAAGTAGGGCTGTCAAATGATTTAATTTTTTAAATTGAAAATAATTGCAGAGCTTCAATAGTTAATCGCGATTAATTGCATTTTTTATCGCATGTTTAAATTTCTGTTATTTTGCATTTAACAATATTTTTAAGTCCATATTAACAGTGAAAAGCAAATCTTACCAATGTAACTTGATCAGGAATTAAATGGCTACCAGAGGACGTCTCTTGTGTACAGCTCATGCAGTAACAAGGAAGAGACGGGCATAGCTCCCACACAGCTAATTAGCTTAGCTCAAACACTGGTAGTCAATAAGAAGTGCTAGCCTTCCTCCATCTAAAGTCATCAGATAAACTTTCCAACAAGTGTAAACAGTCCTGTGTACTTGTTGTGACTTGTTTATTTACCATGTAATGTTATTTTTAGACTCAGAAGAGCACTTTGTGTAATTTAATTTTTTTTAAAGATGTTTTGTTGACCTACTTAGAAGCACATCTGTGGTGATTTGCGCAAGCACCCTGCGTATGTATTTGATTTAAAATTACAAGGGCTAACTGAGTCTAAAATAACATAAATAAATGGTAAATAAACAAGTCACAAAAAGCACACAGGACTGTTTAGAGTTGTTGGAAAGTTTGTCTGATGACTTCAGGGCAGGCTAGCACTTCTCGTTGACTACCAGTGTTTGAGCTAAGCTAATTAGCGATGGGTGAGCTCTCCCCGTCTCTTTCTTGTTACTTCATGCACAGTCAAAAGAATGGTATCTATCTTCTTGTCTTGAACTTGGGAAGAAGGCAAATAACAATAAGAAAACACAAGCCACTCAGAAACATAGGCCTGTTGTTGTCTTTCTTATGCTGGTAGGAAGTAGGAAACCGCTACAGCAGCTTAACTAATGGTGTTTCGAAGGGACAAAACAGCAATTCACGATGAACGCAATTTAAAAAAGCATGTTAATTGCGGACTTTTAATTGATCGCCATTAATGCTTCAATACTGACAGCCCTGATTTAATATTTATTGTGTCAGATTTGCAATGCTGAGAGAAATATCCCTCTTAGGGACAACACATTTCTTAATAAATCCCTGCCAATGTTGTTTTGTTTTCATAGTTGGTAGCGTAGTAGTGGAGTAGTGGAAATCATTTTCTTAAAAATTAAGGAAATACTGCAAGTTACTCAAAACTAACATGCATAATTCATAAAGATGTAAAAAAATATGATGAATTTTAACTGAATCAATGATAAATCTAGTTGTTTTGTACTTGAATATTAGCATAGTGTAGATGAAGATGCCCAGAAGTGAAATCTGCACAGAGTAACATGAATTGACGATGTATCTCAGATGGTCTGAACATGACGACTGAGGAGGTCAGCCATCAGGGATAAATGTTTCTCTGCAGTTATCAGCTGTTTATGAAAACTCAACAAAAAGCTTGTGAGAGAGAATTTAGCTGCAAAATCTGTTTGAAGGTGCTCATCATGTCTGCTCTGGCTGACCAACCACCCACCCGCTGGTCTGTAAGGTGCATGAGGTTAATGGCATGATTGATTATTATTTAATGCATGAAAAAATCTGCACTGGGAAAAGACTGTTGAAGCAGGGCAACAGTCGGGAAAAGGAAGATCAATAATTAGTCTTTTTTCTGTTAACAAAGTCGGTCAGATACATTTATTGTAAGAGGAGGGCCGCCAAATGGTCCCATCGTTAATGCTTACGTTGACTTTCAGAAGGACCAGAAAGGACTATGAAATGCAGGATGTGTAATTTTTTTTTTAATTTAAATTCTCACAGTAGATCAAAATTGACAACTATTTAATTTAGAACATATTATATGCTACAATGTGCAGATCTCCTGTCATGACATCTGCCATTCTTCACTGCCATGTTAAGACACAACAGGAAATACTGAAGCAAAAAGATCGATAAATAAAATGATCACATTTCAGAACTCACCTTTAGCGAGGAAACAACAATGCAAAATAATGGCTGAAAACATGAACAAAGCCCTGAGATAGGTAAAAGAGTTTTAAGTATCGGTGGAAAATTCTTGTTTTCTTCTGGGCAAATGAAAAACCTACGAGTCATTTCAAACTACCAGTATTAGCAGGAGTGAACATCCTTTTTTAGTCAGTTACTCAGATGAGTACCAAGAGATGGTGTTTGGTTCTTACTCAGTGCATAATTTGATCTTAAT
>JAPZDX010000013.1:1269549-1282397 GCA_029783625.1 Naso annulatus | reverse complement strand
ATGATTTCCTCAGAGGAAGAAAAGGAAGAGGAAGAAGAAGAAGAAGAAGAAGAATTCTTCCGATTACAATAGGGTCCTTGGCTGCTTAGCAGCCCGGACCCTAATTATAAAGTTCTACATGAGGCAAAGCTAGGCCTCCTTCACATCTTGAATCATAAAGCTTCTGCGTACTAATTGTAGGTTTCTTTCCATTCCACAAATAGTCATTAATGATCTGATTATACTGCTCGAAAACTCCCATACATACTGTCATTGGTATCATCATAGATACATAATTAAACCAGGGAGCAACTGCCGTTTTTATAGTATTATTTTTTCCCCAGAGAGTAAGATTAATAGATTTCTACTTATCTAGATCATTTTAAATTTTTTGAAGCAATGGAGACATATTAAGTTGTATAATGTTGTTCAAGTCAGCACCCAATCTTATCCCTAGATACTTCATCCCTGTATGTATCCATCTAAACTGAAATGCACTAACTGCTGCCAAAGACACACTCTGGACACTGGCAGTACCTCTGAATTTGTGAAAACTTCTCAATTGTATCCAGGGGAACATGGGCTGATGAAGCCGGGTCTGAGGATAGCCAGAGAATGTCATCAGCAAACAAAAATAATTTATGTTCTTCTAATTTCCTCTTCTTCCCTTCTTGCCACTGCAAGGGGTTCCAGAAATATAGAAAGCAACAGTGGCGAAAGCGGGTCTCCCTGCTTTGTTCCCCTTGAGAGCTGAAAAAAGGGGGATAACTGACCATTAGTGAGGACTGATGCTCTCAGCTCTGTATAGATCAACTTAACCCACTGGATAAATCCTGGCCCAAAACCAAAGGCCTCCAAGACATGTACTAGAAAACCCCACTTTACCCTGTCAAATGCCTTCTCCGCATCAAGGGAGAAGGCTGCTATGGGGGTGTTTTCATTGCAGCTTAACCATATAATGTGGAACAACCGCCTGAAGTTGTCTCAGGATGACCTCCCCTTCATGGAACCCGACCTGATCTTCATGAATAATATCTGGCAATACCTTCTCGAGCCTCATGACTATGACTTTAGTAAGCACTTTACAGTCAACATTAATAGACCAACAGGCCGAAAACTACCTGGATCCAATGGATCCTTATCTTCTTCAGGATCAAAGATATTAATGCTTCATCAAATGTATTTGGAAGCTTCCCTTGTGAAAACGACTCTGCCAGCTGATCTAAGTATTTTTCATAATACTCAACCAGAAAGCCATCCTTTCCCAGAGGTTCCCCAGGTTTCAGGCTTTGCATAGCTGCTCTAACTTCTGACTCCATAATGGAACCATCCAATTCCTTCACTTGGTCTAAAGACATTTTGTTAAGTTTAATCTTAGAAAAAAAATGTTTTTAGCCTGTCTGGGTCTGAATCTACCACTGAGGTATAAAGTTTTGAAACACTTGACTAATGTCCTTAATATCTGTGACTACCCCTCCCTTTTCATTTTTAATACCATGAATGACATAGCTGGCCTCTTTTTGTTTTAACAGTCTTGGCAGTAATTTCCCCGATTTTTCCCCATTTTCATAAAAGCTTGTTTTCAGTCTAAACATAGCATATTCAGCTTTTATTATAGCAAATCTCATTTAAATCAAATTTCAATGCACACACTTGCTTTAATAATAGGTCACTGTAACTGTTTGCAGAATGTTTTTCTTTTTCCTCTAGCTGAGATTCAATTTCTTTTATCCTCGCAGTGTTTTCTCTTTTCTTTTTACAAGAATATGCTATAATCTTACCCCTTATAAAAGCTTTAGATGCCTCCCATACCGAGCTAATCATTTCAGTGGATCCGATATTAATTTTGAAAAAACTCTTAAGGTCCTCAGACAACAGCTGGTTAAATACAGGGTCTCGAAATAGAGATGTATTGAGTCTCCACCTGTTCTTTTTAGTAGAGTCATCATCTACTGCCAAACAAATTTCCACTGTTGCGTGATCTGTGAGAGCAATAGCACCAATTTTACAATCAGCAATAGATTCAATCATACTTTTTGAAACCAAAAAACAAACTATTTTTGAGTGGGATTTGTGTTTATGAGAGTAGAGGGTGTACTGCTTTTCTCTAGGGTTAACTAAGCTCCAAATGTCCACCGAACCTATATCTTTCATGAGACGCTGTCTATCCTTAGTGTAGGTTGTTCTTTCCAAGACACTATCCTGAATTTGGTTAAAATCCCCATCCAGCACTGTATGGCCTTCAATAATATCCCAGAACCATTTGTTCGCTTTATGAAAAAAAATTCCATCCTCCGTATTGGAAGCATATATATATTTTACAAAGGTTAACTTTCATTCCGTCCGTCCAAGTCTCCCTTCATCATTGTTATGTTGTTTCAGTAATACAAAATTTAATTTTTTATGGACCAATATTGCCACTGCCCGCTTCTTACTGTTAAATGAGTGGTAAAATACCTGCCCTACCCAGTCTCTTTTTAGTTTAGCCATTTCTGAGTCCACCAGGTGAGTCTCTTGAATGAATGCAGCATCAGTCTGTTGAGATTTTAGATAACTTAAACATTTTGTCCTCTTTACCAGATCTTTTACTCCATTAATATTCCAAGAAAGTATCCTTATGTACTTAGCCATGACCCATCTTGTGTTTTTTACATACGAGAGCTTCAAACAATGCAATATAGACAGATATAACACACTTATGAATATGTGTCTGCGCTGTCCAACTTAAAATCATGTTAATTCTCCTCCCTGTGTAATATGCTTTTGCATGCTTTCTTAACTGATTATTACTAAAACACAAACCACTATTAAAACAAAAACACAGCATGAACAACAAATGAAACTCTTCCCCTTTAACTCCCCACTTGTCACTGGTCCATGTGGTGCTCCGAAAGGCCGTCCCCCTTCAAACCTCCCACTCGCCATCACCAAGTTCTGCACTACATTTCACACGACATATCATAATCCGCAGCATCATACTATTATCACAGCTTCAGCCTTATTGCAGACAGGTAAGTATACAAAAAATATTCTAGCATCATAACTCTAATGAGTAAAATGAATAGAAAGAGGAAACAAAAAATCATTTAAGTGCTGTGGATCCTTTAACTGTAATTAAAATGTGGCTTGCTTTCAACTAAAATATACGTTAATACAACTCAAAGAGGAGGGTAAAATGTACCTCAATCAGCCCAATATTGACAAAGTCACATTTTACCATGGTAAACCACCAAGCATCAGCATAAACCGTCTATGAATTGATCCTCATATCATCACATATTCAAAAAGTGTCGATTCACAGTTCACACACAAGTCCACTGCTCTGCCATTACCGTCATGTTTCAAGGCGCTGTGTCACATTTGGAATAACGAACTTTGCCCACCTTTCTGGCACCACCTCAATTAAATCACTCTGCCGCTGCTTCATTTGTAATGAGCTCCATGACTTTGCAGTGACCACCCTCTGCCCCTTCCACGTGAAGCGAAACACCGCAGGGTAGGCCAGTGTGAAGCGCACATCCATCTTGTGGAGCTTCCTCCTGACATCCAAAAACTTTCGCCTCTTCTCCACCACCTCCCTGGTCATGTCAGGAAAGAACGAAATGTTACAGCTGTTGAATCCTTCTCTTCTCCCAGTATCTCTCTCTTGCCGCACTCAGCACCTGTTCCCGCTCAAGATAACTGTGGAAGCCTAGAATAATAGGTCTCGGTGGGTGACCCTCATCGGGCATCGGTGCCAGAGGACGATGCACCCGCTGGAGCTCATTTTCCGCCAGGTGTACCCCTAAGGCCTCAGAGATAATCTGTCTCACTTATTCCCGTGGAGCACCACTCTCCAGCTTTTCCTTCAATCCGATTAGGTGAAGGTTTAGCCATCGGTCCCTGTTAGTGGCATCCTGCACGGCTCTCTGCCGCTCTTTGTGTTGCTTGGCTCTCTGTTTCACTTCTTTAGATAGCCATGCGTTCTCCGTCTCAAGATCCATGATGGGCGATTCGGCTTGGTCAAGTCTCTCGTAAATGGCGGTGCCATTGGTCTTCATTTTAGCCTGAGATGACTTGACTGATGAAACATCAGACTGCAGGCCGTTTAGAATATCACTAACTTTAGACATTGAGACTGCAAGGCTTTTTGGAGAGTTACTTGAAGCTCTATCAGTGTGTTTGTGGCAACATCTGGTGTGGTAGCTTCCATGGTGGAGGATGCCGTGGTCTTGCTAGCTGGTGTGCCGCTATTAGCAAGAGTGCTACCTTGTCTGGCGGACCTTGATTTGGAGCCTGATGTTGCCATCTTCATGGTGTAATTTCATGATTTCAGAGGTGGACTATGTTACCCACACACTGCTTTCTCCCTCTCCTACTCAATATTACCCTACATGTAGTGTAAATTTCAATGATTCCGGACGAAACTGGGTTGTTTTCCTGGAGGTAGGTTTCAGGCAGCCATCTTGGTTGGCAGTCCCATGTGACTCGGATGCACGTCCTATTTAAGCGCTACGGAGGAATTTCCTTCCTTTTCAAACTGCAGCATTCCTCCTGTGGTGTTCCCTCATTGTTGTCCTTCCTTGAGTTAAGCTAACTGTGGGCTGGTTTGTTTACAGAACACAAAGCTGACCTGATGTCTTAAAAAGGCACAAGGCCGTCTGCCGCAAACTGCCGTAAGAACGTGAGAGGTGCAAATTCCAACTGTGCCTTTTACATGTCCAAAGAAAACTCCTAAAACAGGAATAACGCCGTCGTATCTGACATGCCTCAATCAAAAAAAATGCTTTGTTTGGAATAAGGCCCAATTAGAAATATCCAACCAGGTTATGTCGTTTACATGACCTGTGCCAAATTAATAATGGCAAGTCTGAAATATTAGTAGAAAACTAGTGTGCATGTGAACAAACTGTTGTCTTGCAACATGAGAACCACTCTGTGTCAGAGTAGATTATCTAGATCTAGATTTACAACAAAAAACAATAATTAAAAAAACCCTCAAAGATTAAAAAAAAAAAGATTAAAATTAAACATTCAGAAACAGATATCACAAAAGAAACATCAAGTGCAATAACTGAGACACACGATACTGGGATATTAACAGAAGAAATTATAACTCGTGAGCACAGCCGGAGAAAGGCTTCAAAATATGGAGACCCGGGTAAATTGTGTGTTTTGGCAGGTACGTAATTGCTGTTATCTCTCATTCGGGGTCGAAGCTTTAGCCTGACAGCCAGACAAACAGACAGGCCAAACATTTTTGTCTGTCTGTCTGTGTTTTTTTGCATATTAAGCTTAAGCCAAGACTGAAAGAGCCGCTCTTTCAGCTGTCGTTTGTCAGTGACTCATCGCCTGTTACATATGGGTGCACACTTAAAATGCAGGTAACTGACAGCCTGACATAAACGTATTTCGCTCTGTCACTGCCCTGGTAACGAGGCCTATTCATTTTTCACTGAAACAAGGTACTCTCATTAGGAGCTGAACACTATGAACATGTTCTGTCACTGCTGTCTTTCTGCCTCAACAATTGCTGGACTAGTTCTGCCTGGAAAGATCAGTGGTATGGCACTCGTTTGCTCTGTTTGTGGAGTGTTGAGTAATTTTAGCTAATACAATGAAAGCTGCACACTTCCTGCAGATCAATACACAAGTCAGGCAAGGAGAGATGCTGTGCCACGTTTCTTTATTGTGTAGTTTCTATAAAGGTACACAGGGAACATTGATCAAATGGCTTCCACTTGTGATCTAAGGAAGCTATTTAAAAGATCATTAGATAATTGCTTGCATTTATCTCACCTGAAAGTCAGAAAAAACTCAGGGCTCAATGCATTTCTGCCTGCAATGTGATAGCAAAATTACAGATATTGTCTGTGCAGTTGAATTTATGCATGATTCTTTCACACGCATGACGGGACTCTTTTGTCCTGACTCCCCAAAGTAACTCTACTTCAGCTTCAAAGATGTGACAGAGTAATCATTACAGATTCAGATGGAGCTGGCTGAGAGTTTGGCTGATCATTACAATCATGCTGAAAGGGAAACAACAGCTGATGTTGGCCTGTAGCTCAGGAAGTCACATCACCTTTTCAAAAAATCCTGGTATGATGAAAGCTAGTCGACTAGTAATTTATTCTACAATAATCAAACAATCGATCATTTTGATGATGGAGTGATCATAACAGTAATGCAATACACAATACGCAATGCAATGAAATTTTCTGGTTCCACGTAGGTTTCAGTTTAAAACGTCTTTGCTGCTTTTCTCTCTTTTAATCTTGTACACTGAAAATCATTCTTTAGAATGTTGGTTGAAGATAACAAGAAATTGGAGGACACTATCGTAAGCTCTGGGAAAGTGTGATCTGTCTTTATTATTAGTAGCAAATTTGCTTGTGGACAAAACAAATAATTAGAGAAAGAAAACTGAGAAATTTTGTTTTTTAGATAAAAGTTCACAAAACAATTTCACAAGTTAGTATTTGTAGTTGTTTTGGAGCTTTTCATCAAATCTTCCTCAGAAAATGGCAGCTGGGCAAACTACCTTCTGAACAGCTGCTAAAAGAACCTTTGGTTTTATTGTTTTGTGTAAACAATTGACCCTTTGCTAAGCCACACCCCCATAGTTATGGTTGCTATGCCTGTCGAGCATCAGAGCTTGCATGGAGCTCACGCTGTCTCTAATTGCACCCCCTCTAATTCTCGGAAAAATGAAAACCTAATTTCAGACAGAAGGTCTGCAATGAGCCTCTGAATGATAAACACAGGAAGTCAAAGTGACTCAGCAGTGAAAACAGGTCAGAGTTATGAATATAAAGATACATGCTAAAGCTACAGATCACAGCGCAGCCGCTTCAACTTGTGTTTCACTTCATCATAAAACAAACAAGGATCCTCGTAACGATTTAGGACCCGTTTAGGACAAGCGAAGGACACGTCTCTTTGTATATGAATGTTAAAAGTAAAGATGGGTTTTTTTGGTCGGGTTCGAGTTCGGGTTACCAGCATTGCAAACTGTTGAGAGCTGCTATTTCCAGACATCAGCCACAGACTTTAGCTTAGCTGGCCAGGCTTTCTAGCACTGTCAATAGCTAGAAGTAACTCAAATTAAGCAGCTAATATCCACTAATAACAATGTAACACGGCCTCAGTGTTTATGGAAATGTTACCAAAACAGACATAATGTTAGCTGTGGTTGTTAAACTGTTAGCAGTTCAACAGGAAATGAGGACACCTGAGCAATTTTGTCCAGAGCATAATGTTACAATTTTCAGGCTTTGATTTTGGAAAGGTAAGGAATGCAGATCTCCTTCAAACCTCACAGAATAACGAGCATCAGTTTTGAAAGTGCACCGGACTCAACGTTTAACCACAACGGGCTTAAAATCCACAGAACCAGCCTGAAAAAGATGAAAACCGAAAAGATTGCATGAGTTTCAGTAGAGCACAGCTGTGTAGTTGTCAGACCCCGGTCAGAGCTGGCAGATGCTACGCTCTGATTGGCATGTTTGCGTTCGAGGGCGGAGCTTAGCAAAGGGTTTATTGCTATGACCTTCCTGGGCTCATTCTGGATTTCGTCATGCTTTAATCCAAGACATGAGAGTTTTGATCTTTTCAAATTTGTTCCAACCAGACAATAAAATAACTGAAAAGGTCCTGAGTTTGATCCTCAAGTTGAGTCTCTAGGTCCACTTACTGAAAAATGAAAATATAATCACACTTTGTTCTCCTTCTTCTACTCTGGATGAGTAGATTAAAAAAGTACCTCAAAATAGTGCTCTAAGAGCTGTGATGGTTCTCAGTTCTTGCAGTGTGGACATAATTGAAAGGGGTGTTCATCGAGTCTCACAAACAAGTCTCTCATTTTGTGCAGTGTATCAGCTTATTGCCCTCATCAGTACGGACGTGTGCATTCAAGTCCCTGAGTTTTGTCTCCTGTTTACTCACTTGCATGAATGCTGTTGACTTTGAAATACAGACCAACTGCTGTCTGTGGTTTCACTGTGTCTTACACACACACACACACACACACACACACACACACACACACACACACACACACACTAGTGTCAGTGACCATGTGATCTCTGGCTGTTGGCTGCAGCCCTCGACACCACGGCTGCTAAAGCAGGACGCGTCAAACGTTGTTTCAGAAAACAGATAAACTGTTGTTTTAAAATAGAAGTATTAGGTTTATGGAACTAGAGGTAACCATAGCAACAGTTCTCAGACTTAATGCTGTGTTACCAGTCAACTCACAGGCAGAAAGAACATGAACTGTTCGTTAAACTACTCACAGACAGACAGTGATATAAAAGACAAAATGCATAATTTTAACATTTTTTGTCCACAGAGGGGAAGACACCGCAGGTGGAAAGCAAGAATGGAAAGAAGATGGAGAGAGGAGGAGGTGGAGGCGGAGGAGGAGGAGGAGGTGGGGATGCAGGAGGAGGTTCTAAGTACTCCATGTTTACGTGGTTTGTGGTCCTGGCTCTGCTGGGAGTCTGGAGCTCTGTGGCTGTGGTCTACTTCGACATCGTGGACTACGACAGCGTCATCGGTAAGCTGGAGGAGTTTGATCGTCCTCTGATGTGTCGTTATTTGATGCTGTGTGTTTAGAAATCAAAAGTGGTAGTTTGGCTCAGCGTGCAGCAGTTTCATTCAGTGAGTTCAGTGCAAACATGGATCTCCTCAGGTGCTCATAGAGTCACCTTCCTCTTCAGCTTTTAGCAGCTTTGTTGACCTCCTGCTCTGTGGCCATCAGGGACTGCGTGTGGGTTTGCTTTTAACTCCATCAGCCCTTCACGATCTGTTCAGTTCTGTCACACTATGCAGAAATTTGAAGTTCACTAAAAAGACATTCACCAAAGGATGATTGAGCCTTGATCTTCCTGCTAGTGGTTAATCATTTTTAATCATCCAGGTTACATAAAATATGCAGACATAACGCAGCAGCTTGTCTTGTTTTGTTGCCAATGAGTTGCTATAAAGAACCTGTCACAAACATAACATGTAGTAGCATTTCAAAGACTTTCTTTGTGATTGTTTAATGTTGCTGAAAATGTGTATTACTCTAATCAAATCCCCTATGAAAGTGATTAAAAAAATATTAAGATTGTCATTGGTGTAATAATGTAGACACCTGCCACTCCAGTTAAAATGATATTTAAGACTTTATTTGTTCATAATTATCATTCTGGGTTTGGATGGACGTTTACACCGAATAACAGGTTTCGAAAATATAACTATAAAGATTTATTCTTGTGACAATGACTACACAACTCCTAATATCTTTATGATTCTGAGAGGAGTTCTCATAATGTGGCGAAAACATACTAGACTTCAGTTTCTTCTCTTTTCTTTTGGTGAATGTGTTACACCTTTGTAAAATCAAACTCGTCACCCAAACACAATTTCACCTGCGAGAACAAAACTGGTCAAGAAGCACATGTGAGGTTCATGTTTCAGCGAGCATAACAAATGTCACGTCGTCTCATTTGCTGGCCTAGTTTCTGATTTGCAGCGGTAACTTTATTTGATTCTCTCTCTCTCATACACACACACACACACACACACACACACACACACAGACTCAGACATTGCACAGACAGTTTTGAAAATGTCAGTTTTCATAGAGGAACTTGCTTCCATCTTCATGTGGTTATGCAGGACTTTCACATCCTCTTTTTGCAGACAGAAGAATACACACACACACACACACAGAGCTGCTGTACAAGTCACAGACTTCACGGTTGCGTCTGTCTCACATCTGTCTGAGGTCATGTGAGAGAATCATGTCAGCTCTCTCCCCCAGTGACGTTCTCCGTTCTAACAGGTTAAAGATAATGACACAAGGTTGAAAAGACTTGCGATGTTCCAAGTGAAGTGTATGTTTCTTTTTTCTGCTCTGAGTGTAAATTGTTTCAGGGCTGTGTGGTCTGGAACAAAATCTATAATACAAAGTATTAAAAAGTAGCATTCTGTTCTGATATGCTGGGAAACAGGCACACAGAAATGCACTTTTCTTGCAGTAAATGTGAAACAACATTTTTGTCATCTTTGGTCACATTTGCAACAGCAGCTAGATGATTTTTGTGAAGCAGCTGCGACTTAACGTGCATTTCTGGCAGCTTATAAAACATTGCACGTATTAAAATAACACATCACGCAGCCCTGAGTCTTCTGTATGATTTTGCTTTGCTCTGTTCTTAGCCAGAGCTCATTCACTCCAAACAGGTAAAGACTCACTCTGCAATGCTTTCATCTCCTTTGGCCTCTTTGTCTTCTTCCTCCCTCCTCCTCTTCCTCTTTACTCTCTGTGCGTTCTCTCTGCATGCAGCCAGAGCTAAGGAGTTTCGTATGAACTTTTCTGAAGTTTTACAAGGTACGCTCTTGATTGAAACATCCACTAGTTTAACTGCATGTGTACATTTCCATGTTACACCTTCGTGTGCATCCGCCAGAGTCAGCAGTATCACCAGGCTGCTCCTCAGACTGTAGTTTAAACAGGATAACGTGGTTATAAGAGTTCAGGTCGAAGATAAGATGAGTTACAAATGTTTTGCATGGAACACCACAGATGCATGTTAGTGAAGACAAACTGAGATCAGTCCAAAAACAGTGTTTCCTGTCTAAATCTGCTGTCAGTAGAACATGACCATGATGACTGGAAGCATCTGTTTAACACTGATGCTATATTTAGCACTAAGTTTTCTCTTTGTCTGTGTTTGTTTGCTGTCTCCACAGTAATACTACACTTGTTTATTGATGCATATGTTCACCTGGTGCCATTTAGCCTAATTCTGCAAAGTGAAATTTTTCACAAAGTCCAGTTTGGCATTTGCTTAACACAGGAAGAACTGCCATGGTGGTGACATGGAAGTGTCTGAGCTCAGGCCTTTTCTGAGAAATGACACACAAGAACCACAGAACAAAAAAGAGAAACTCAGTGGAAACTGAGACGTACTGTTTTGGTGCTCAGTTCATTGTGGTTTAAAATCCAAAATAGGCGACAGAAAATAATCACACAGCGACTAAGAGGTGGCTGAGACGCTGAGATAACCCTGAGCTTTCAGCTTAGAAAGTCTTCCATGTGCTTGATAGTAATTCTGTTTTCTAGCTGCCATTACAACGAACGTGGCGTTTACTGCTCATCTGTCCAAATATTAAATATGTTAAAAAAAACAAAACTCAGAAACTTAAATGATGTGTTAAATATACACCCAAATGTGTTAATAAAACTACCGTCTTAAATTGTTCTGTACTGATGTGGGCGTGAATCATTTGATGGTTCGTCACCTGCCAGCATGTTTGTACACGCACAGCGTGTTTAAGGGTCACTCGTATTCGGGTGGATTCAGAGAGTGAAAAAAGATTTTGTGGTGGTTTTACAGATAAATGAGTCAAAAACGAGAAGCTGAACAGTGTCACAGCCGAAAAGAGTCAAAGTTACAGACATCGTCCTTCCATTACTGTCTTCCTCTTTCTGTAACGTCACTGTTTCGAATGAGCACTTCACACACTTTGACACACTGCTGCTATTAATATGCTCTACATCCTTATCAAAAGCATGACAAATAGAGTTTTGCTTCCTGACATGAGGCTATTTTGCTGTATAAAGTTTAAGGCTCAGTTCAGGTTTGTTTTTCAGACAAGAACTCATTCTTTACTTTTCATTTGTTGCTCTTACAGTTTTTGCTAAAGCTCCTCACAATCCCATGAATGCTCGCAATATATGAATGGGTCATTTTCACAGAATGTCTTTTCATATTTTATCTTTTCAGTTTGTCTTTTATGTGCACATGACCTTTATCATTATGTCTCAGTAGCATGTATTGTCAAAAAACAACGATTGGTTTATGTAAAAGTCGACAAAAACTTCAGTACTTTAAAATGACAAAGCAATAAGACTGAAAAATACTTGTATAATAATTAATTGTTATTATTAAGTGTAATGTAACTTTCACTTGGTCATTGTTTATCTCCTAAGTAAAAGATATTTTCACTTATTGAAGGTAAGAATTGCGTAATCAGAACATCTCAAAGTAAAGTGTTATTTAAACATTAGTTTTTGAGCTTGTGTCGTTGAAAGGATCTTATATGTGTGTGACACTGAGCCTTCCCCTCCTCCTCTTCCTCCTTCAGGGAAGCTGACAGCCTACGACACGGACGGAGACGGAGACTTTGATGTAGAAGATGCTAAAGTTCTGCTCGGCAAGTCCACCTTCAGTTTTCTCTGTTTTCGTACCTGTTTTCTCTGTGTAATGTCTGAAAAGCTGATGTGGTTTACGGTGGTGTCCCAGTGCCTCACTTTTACCAGTAACCAGTCAAACTCTGTGGTTTGAACCGATCAGGCAGGTCTGTGCGTCTGGTCGTAACCGGCCTGGCAGAGTCAAATCACACTCATGAGTTTCTAGTTGCCTGTTTTGTTGCCTGTAAGGATAAAACTCAGCAGCATGACTGTGAACGTCGAAGGTCACACTGACAGTTTGCCACTTCAGCAGTGTGTGGGTGATGTGTTTAGGACGTGTAAAAACCAAATAGCGGCTTTTAAAAAACTGTTAATGCTTCACGTTCTCGTTGGTCTTCTTAAAGAAGCGTCTCAGTGTTCCTACATGCCATTTTCTTTTGTCAACATCGGCCACATAGGTTACTAAACCCCACCCATTTCTCCCAAAATAGCTTTACCTATGGAGTAAGGTGTTTGTTTACATTTTGTCCATATGTAATAAATGCTAGAAAGTAGTTGAAAATGTGTGACGATTGTTAAAAAGGAACATCTGTGTCAAAATCCTTCTTCACGCTGATACTCCAGCTGGGAGGGCAACATGCGTAAGGAACTATTTTTCCAGGCGTAATAACTTAAGTCTCCACGGCCCCCCCCCCCTCTC
>JAPZDX010000013.1:1228773-1246437 GCA_029783625.1 Naso annulatus | reverse complement strand
CTCTCTCTCTCTCTCTCTATGTTTTCAGCATCTTCATTGCTTTATTCAGACCTCAGCACTTCACTGAAAGCCCAGTAATGCTCCACAATAAGATAGTATCTCCGGCTTTTTTCCGTGTCTTTTCACCATTCTTCCATTTATGAACATGTTTGCCCTTGCCTTGTCAAGAATGGCTGGCAGCCAGAGAAGAGCAGTGTCAATCTTCCACACAAACCAAAACAACACACACATACACACACACACACACACACACTGCCATGGTTGTAGTTACTCTACATACAGACACTACATATAAATATAACTCTACAGTTTCCAAGAAGTGGAAACATCATGAGAATCTTTGATTGCTGTGTTTATTTTAAAGAATTCAAGAAAAGACTCAAACCCATCAATCACTTTCCCTTTCCGTTGTCTGCTAAGGGAACATCGATACAAGACAGATGTTTGTGACACACAATACACTAAGTGCAGTATAAATATCTTTGTATCAGTGAGTTTAAATACACAATAACAACAATGACAAAGACAACCAGTTCAGCTGAAGGGCAGCTGGTGCACGTCACTTTTTCACGACATCAAAGCCAAAGGCAGAGCTTAACATTTTCAAGCCATCACTGCCTATCGTACTGTATGTAGTCAAACCAACGACAAAATCCACCATCATAACTTTTTGGTTTAATCCTGAGGCGATTTTGTCATGGTCAGTTACTTATTTTGGTCAGATATGTTTTTTTAACATGTTAGTCACATCTCTGGTTTGGTCATCTTGATGCTCCACAATTCTGCCCTCTTAAATTAAAATGTGTTATCTTAACAATCACGTCTTTGACACTGCATTCAACCTTTCAGACCAGCAGAGCTACATCTCAATTAAATCTCAGCTAATTTTCTGGTGCGTTTAGGAGCAGCTCGTAAAAATCCTGCTTATTATACCCTTAAGTTTAATAGTCTTTAGTTTATATTTATATGGCTTAAGGTTCAGTTGGCCTTGTACAAAAAAAGGCCAGCAGAAATGTCTTCAGAGGAGTACCTTTCACTTTTATACTTTGAGTATGTTTCAGAGTCTGTATATTACTTTTGCTTGAGTAAAGAAGTTGAGTCAGTACTTCTAATTTTACCTGTCCCTTTTTTACAAAAGTGGTAAAATCTGTACTTCTTCCTCAGTAAAAATGTATGTACTTTTGCCCCCTCTGATAAGAAAATAACTCATGAATGCTTTATGATCATGTTAATAGAACACTATAAGTTCATAACTAATGTTATGCGATGTTTGTTCACCATTCTGCTTCTTTGTATTGAGCAATTGCTATAATATAATATCAACACTGTGACCTCAGCGCTAAAACTTATGATTCAATTAACACCTCTGTGACAGTGTGAACAAAAACAGAAAAACTGAATTAGCGTGTACAGTAACTAATAAACTGGATGCTGAGTACAAGTTAAATGAGGGTAGCATTTATTCCAGCTTTAATGTGTTATAACATAGAATGTAACCACTACAGGTAATAAAATGATCACTGAGTTTCACCTCTGACAGGTTTTCAAGGAAATCTAAACATTGAAAGCTTCATAAGGATGCCCAGCAGTGGTTATATTCATATTTCCACTCTGAGAGCGCGTGTTGAGAACAGCATGACCTTAGGCACATAGAAAGCTATTATTCGTGCACAGGTACAGCAGCAGGTGTGATGTGCTCTCAATTAAAGTTTTTCATTGTGAACTTCATAGGTGAAGATACCTAACCTTCACATAAGAAATGTACTGTAATGTAGTAAAAGGCCTCGGGGCTCAATTATGCCAGTGACTCAGCCACTTTGCCCACATGGGAGGGGCACCACGCATCCAGGGATTTCTGATCCATAAGGCTTACTGCTTGCTGTCTGCGCTGTAACCTACAGGCATTCTGGAGAACCAGTCCACTCGGATGGGACTGCAAAGACGAGAAAGCCTCTGAACTGAGAGGACCTTTTTTGTTGGATTACTCCTGTTCCCCCTCCTTTTATTAAGGAACTTTTTGTGTGTTCTTCTTGGCAACCAGCTGCTTTGGTCTCCTATTTCATTGTGAATCCGACCTCAGCATTCCCTCGGGTAGCACACGGCCTATTCACTCCAACTTTACAACATGTGAAAAGAAATTGGCTGCAAAGGCTGCCCACAGTGGAAATCCACAATAAATCCAATACCATAAAAGATGTACACAGACACTGACCAGGTGAGGGGAGTATGTACTGTGTAAACACACACGCGCACACACACACACACACATGAACATACATAAACACATACATCTACCTACCCGTGTGGCTCCTGTGTGCATGTGTGAGGGAGGCCAGACAGAGGGACAGCAGCAGACTCCACACACCTACTCCACAAATGCAAGGACCCCGCTCCCGCATTCTGTTAGAGAATACACAAAAAGAAAGGGATTAAAATATGCAGTGCATTACATATGGCAACAATGGTACTTAATTACAGATATAGTCTGTCTTAATGTCTTTTTAGCCATGTTAGCAGCAGAATGACAATGTTTTTTTTGTTTGTCTGTCAATCCATCCCTTAGATTCGAACCCAAATATCTCAAAAACCATTAGATGGATTGCAATGAATTTTCATACAAACATTCATGGCTCCCAGAAGATACATCCTTTTAACTTTGATGATACGTTGACTTTTCTAGCACCACAAATTTGTACTTATCCAATGAAATATCTTGACATTGACCTCATTAAGTAGGACAACATTTAGTACAGTGTTTCAGACAAGGGCTGCACCAAAGATGTGTTGATATCATTGGTACTCGAATTCAACATTCAATTGCATAGTCTACTGTGTGTATATCAGGGTTGTGTTGAGAGGGCATGCGAAAATGCAGAATGCCTCAGTTCAAGTCACTGTTTGAGACCAAAGAGGCTGACACACTTTGCTTTGTGAAGATTTTTTTCACCCCCCCCCAACCACAAACATGAAATTGGACAGATGCATTTGGCTCTGACATTTGGTTAGTACTGTGATTTGAGTAAAATATCTTGCAGCTATACTCTACGATAGATTGCCAATAATTTTGGACATTCTTGTTCCCTTTGGACTGCAATAACTTTGGTAATCACTAAATTTTCAAATAGCGCCATCATCTGATCAAAACTTTGGTTGATGATCAAATATCTGCAAAACTAATTTTATTCCCATTGGTCTCAGCTATACCTCTTAGCAAATGTTATATCTGCTTTACATCATCTCATTAGTATTGTCATTAATAAGTTTGTTAGCATTAGCATGGCGGTACTCTTGGAGCCATATCTTCCACCTGCTACAAAGGTGGTGCACAGTGCAGCACAAGGTTTTCAAAGGGGATGAGAGACAACACACTTACTGGTTTGATCCTTGTTATGCTCAAAACACACCTATGGTTAATTAAAGGAGTAAATTCAACCCCTTTGCCACCTTGTACCTCACTTTGCGCCAAGATCAGTGGACTTGGACACACCCATACTGAACTAGAACCATGCACTTTAGGCTATGCGCTGTCAATTGTCAAACTAGGGCCCTTAATCTTGTGCTAATGCATAAACTGAGAAAATTTTTCAAGGTAACTAAAACATAGAGATACAACCAGCATTCACACACAGCCTACAGAACCACTTTGCCTTGCCACAGGATGTAATATTTACACAGGAAAAATTACTGCTTATATTCAAACAAAAAGGGAGATGGTGAGTGACACAGCGAGACAGTGAGAAAAGAGAAGAGGGAAACAAAAGGGATGAAAGGCAAAAGTTTGGAGACTCTCACAACTTGTTGATTTGGAAACTCTTTAATTATGTGTCTTGGCAGCCAACAAGAAAACTTCCTCAAAAACAGTGTTGAGCCAAGTTCTGTTAATACATTCAACATCACTGCAAGTCAGTGATTAACTGTTTGGAAATTTGGATGTTTGCAAATAGATGACATCTGTTGTTGCCGAGTGAAGAGTGTTATAATCCAAACCAAAGCAGTGCTTACCTTTAACAGTCTAAAATTGTCTCAGAAATGTCTGTTCACAGCATGCACACACAAACTCACAAACAAGGCATTAAATATTCGGATAAAAAGAATAACGTGAGCTTTCTATTGAACAAAACTAACTGAAAAACAATCCAACAGAAAACATAAAAAACCTAGATTTGTTTTTAGTAGCCAGCAATATAATTTTAATCATGTTTTGTATTTTTTATGATATTATTCAGGGCAGGGTGCAAACAATGATAAATAACTCCCCTAAAACTTTCTCTCACTAGTACACACACACACACACACACATACTCAAAAAACAATAATGAGGAACTTGGTGTTTACATTTGAATGGTGAGCGGGGATACATAACATTAAAGTCCTTCTGAGCACAGAGCAGCACGGAAACTTCCACTATAGGCAAACAAACTATAGAAAGCAAAAAAAAAGCAAATGTAAATGAACTATGAGACTGCGATACATCATTAACAGAAACTTAACAACACAGTTTACCTCTATAACACCATGTCGATAGAAAAATAACCAAGAAGTGTATATGTTTCCCTTGCTCTTCTCTTTGCAACTTCAAACTCTCCACATCTCTGAGAGTTGCTTTTGTCTGTGCTGTTTTCTAACAAGGCAGTTTTTACCAAAATTTGAGTGAACACGATGAAGCTTTGTTCTTTATTTTTGGTCTATAGAAAAACATTTCTTCTTCTTTTTTTTCCCAAGTTAAATAAATTCAATACAATGAACACTATAGATGAGAATGATCAACTTGTAGGGTAATAAAGTGATTGTGCATGTCATTTCCAAACTCATATTATGGATTTAGTGTTAAGTTACTCTTGGAATACTTTTGGTGAGGGTTCACTTTTCTAGTAAGCCAGTGTATGTGTAGCACAGAAAAAAATTAAAAGATTCTTGTGCAATACTTTTGAGCAGATATGTGATGATGTAAGTAAAACAAACCAAACTTTCCAGGGTTGTGTAAGAGTCTGTGTAGATTAGCTCAGTGCAGATAAGATTATACACACACACACATCTAGTTGGGACTGACTATATGCTGATGTGTTTATTTGAGCACATATATTTTTGCATATTCCTGTGCATGTGCGTGAGTGCTTTGCCATGAGGATATGTGTGTATGTGTGGTGTGTGTGTGTGTGTGTGTGTGTGTATGTATGTATGTATGTGTGTGTGTGTGTGTGTTCAGATTAAGTTCTCAGTCATGCAGCCTGGTACTCATGTGTGGCCTCACACTGGTCCCACTAACTGCAGACTGAGGATGCACCTCGGCCTCGTCATCCCCAAACACGGCTGCAGGATTCGCTGCACCGACCAGACCAGGTACTGCGCTCCTCTCCTCATCTTCCTCCCTGTTATTTCTGCTTTCCTCCTCCTCATCCTTTTTCCATTTGTCCCCTCTCAGCTCCTCCTTGTGTCCGTATAAGTCTCCTCTTGTCTTTACTTTTTCGTTTCCTTTGCTGCATCTCCTCTCTTCTCCTCGTTTCATGTCCTGATTTGTCCTTATCTCATCTTGTCTCCTCTTGCCTCTTGTCACTTTCACATTGTCCATCCTCTCCTCTCCTTATGACCTCTCCTCATTTCCTTTTCTCTCCTCTTCTCTTTTCTGTGATTTTTCTTTGATGTAAAACAGTTATTTAAACATTTCATTGTCCAAAAAATCTCAAAAGAATGTTGGATGGATTTGTGTGGAAAGAAGAATTTTTCAGTGTTGATACAAGAAGTTTGTTTTGCCCGTACAGCGAGTGAATCTGAAACTGTAGCCACCAAGAAGACATGACTTCAGTTCCACTTTGTATGAAGGAAATTCCCATGTTTCTGTGTGCTGCAGAGCATTCTGTTGTAATTTTCTTGTGTTTTCCTGGACAAAGTCTCTGTAACCTCTCGTTCCTCTTCATCCTCTGTGTCTCAGGGAATGGGAGGAAGGTAAAGTCCTCATCTTCGACGACTCCTTTGAGCACGAGGTTTGGCAGGACGCCGACAGCTCCCGCCTCATCTTCATCGTGGACGTTTGGCACCCGCAGTTAACAGCTTACCAGCGACAGACTTTGAGTCCGATTTAGATCAGCTGAACCCACCGAGGACCAGGAGACAGGCGGTCGAATCCGGTCAGCACACCTGACGAGATTTAAGGAACCAGCTGATTCTTCTGCAGTGGATGAACTGATTGACCTGACGGACTGACTGGTGACTATTTCTGCTTTTTTTGTGGATAAACTATAGAAGTATTTGAAGATTGTTGAAGGATCAAACCGTCGGACTGAAGGATGGAGATGAAAAGAAACACTACTGACGTTACAACCTCTCACCCAAAAAAACAAAACACATACGGTACTCGTTTCAGCCCAAAATGACTCGCGTTCCCCTGTTTGCACCGTGTTCAGGGGTCATGCAGTTGTGGAAATCATGTGAGGGATTTTAAGATGTATTTTTGAAATGTCGAAATGTTTTGGAAAGTTGGAATTTATCTGCAGGAGTTTATTTGAATGTAGAGATGGTACTGAAGCTCAGCCAGCTCTTTATGCCTTCAGTGATGAAACATTATGGAACAGATGGAGGGAATCTCCTTCATTACACACACACACACACACACACACACACACACAGAGTCAGGATGATGTTGACATGTTGCTGTTTATGAAATAAGAAAAGCCTTAATTTGAGCTCAACCACTATGCATTTCTTTAGTTTGTCCAGCTGCTTTTTTTATGTTCACTTTTCATCACTTTTGCACAGTAACAAGGAAACACAAGATGTTATAAAAGATGATTTATATTTCTATTAAAAACGTGAAAATGCTGAAAAAAAAAATCAAAAACCACTAAACAAGTGTGTGTTTGTTTCTTTGGCTTCCAGTTGGTTCTTTTTCAGATGACAGTGTCTGTTTGTATTGAACTGATCCTCCACATCTGATTCACACGAGAAACAGAGTTTACATTAAGCCAGCTGCAGCTGCATGGGTGGTTTCTGTAGGAGGATGTTCTTCCCTCAAAGATTTTAGGTCTCGTCAGATCAACATGCGTCTCTCTGAGCTTTGAGAAAGTTCTTCTTCCCTCCATGTCTGAGTTTTCTCACAAATAAAACACAAAGTCAGGTGGGGCCCATCATCGTGGTCTGTAAACTTAAAGCCACAGCACCAAAACCAGTGATGGAGGAAGTTTACAGTTTAATTACTGCAGTAAAAATACGAATACCACACAGTGAAAATACTCATTGGGAAAGTTAAAATGCAAGTTCTCCTTTAAAAATGTTACTTCGATAAAAGTATACAAATATAATCATAAAAATAAACCACTCAGTACAAAAACTGTGACTGTTATACTATTATATGTGAAATCATTTGATTATTATGACTCTTGAGTTAAAGGGACACACGAACTCTTTTTCTTTTTCTTGTTTGCCTCCGTCCTGAGTTTCAGACAAAAAGATAAACAGCATTCTTTGGCCTGTGCGTGCAGTAACAAGGAGGAGACAAAGCTGTCATGGATTCACGTATTTTATTTTCCGTTTTCCCAAGATCTTGAGTGAAATCATCTCGTGATCTTGAATAACAAAGCTCCTTCTAAAACATTTTTATTTTAGGATTTAGCAGTTTATCAAGGCAATGATTCTCAGCCTGAGCTGCTTCTGTAATCAGACTTGACATGTGATGCTTACCGAAGCACAAAATAAAAGGGGAAATTCAAACACTCCAGAATTACATGAAACATTAATAATCCCCCGCGCTCTCTTAAAAACCTGAAAATAGCCCTTTACCCCTCGTCACATGAGCTCCTCTGCTGAAATTCTCTTTCATTTAGAGTCATCTGGTTAAATTGTCTGTTTCTCTTGTTGATCCCTTGGACAATTAAAAAAAAAAACTTGTGCTTCACTGTTCTCTGTAATCCACACTGCTCACGACTCCCTGCAGCATCTCTATTCTTTGCTGTTTAGGCCAGCGTGACCAAACCTCATCCTCGACAGTCAGGTTTGATTATTGAAGAAGCCCGGGATAGCGGGATGCTGATACATCTAAAATAAATAAATAAGATTAATTCAAATTAATGAATTATGCCGTTATTCCAACAAAACAAGCGTTGTTATGCTGAAATAATGAGATAATTAACTCAAGATCTTGAGAAAACTGAGAGGAAAAAAAATCTAAGAATTCATGACCACTTGGTTGCACTTGGTTAAGTTCACTTTGAAATGATAATAAAAGTTGGACATTTTAAAATAAGGACTTGAGGACTTACTCACTTTTGGGGCCAGCCCCTAGTGGCCATTAGAGGCACTGAAATTTTTATCATCTATGTGTTTGCTGCACTTTTCAGCCCTGAATGTTCCTGTTTAAACACAGTCTGTGGATAATTTTAAGTAAAAGTCCAGATTTATTGTCGACTTCTTCAAAGGAAATTTATCATCTGCTGCAGAGTCACGTGTACACACTCACATCAAAATAATCTGGACTGAAGAAAAAGAAGTAAATACAATTTTTTTTAGTTTGTTTTTGTGAACTGCTCCTTAGATGTTACCTTTCAAAATAAAATGTCCACAGCTTAATGAAACCCAACACAGTGATGTTGGTGTAAATGTTTACTTCTATACATTCATTGAAAGGAAATACATTACATTAGAGTCGAGTGTAGATCAGATCACTGCTCAGTGTAGCCCTGATGATGAGTCAAACACACTGCAAAAAATTACAAACTCGGCCTTTATATTATACAAATCATCCACATTTCATCAAGATATTTGCAAGTGAAATTATCAGCCTGCACGTCTTTACTTTTCTCACAAATCCGATGCTTCACTTGTCGTTTTTGCCTCTGAGAGTTTCTGAGTTCTGACAGTAATGAGGGTTATTTACATTGCAGGAATTGTAGATAATTTGACTTTAAATATCTCAGGATAAAATTGGCCAAATGTGTCATTTTGTTGCAGTGTAACAATACTTGTAACAATAATATACAATCAAATAAGTTAAATTGAATAAAAACAATCTTTGCCTTCACTGCAGTCCATTTTAAATGTTATAATTTGGCATCCCGTGGTCTCTTTACTGCACAACACATCTTCCCAGAGGAATATTTCCATCTGGAAAAACACTTAAATTTCCATGCATGTGACCCAGTTACAGCGTCTGCTGATCTGTGGTGAAGTATGTGGTGCTTTAACTTTGAAATTCTTGCACTAAGTTGGTCTAACATGATGTGATTTTTCTTGATTATATGTAAAATAAAAAGGTGAAATTATTTAAACAAAGTGACGTTTCTTTCCTTATGACAACTGATGTGAAAATGTTTCCCCTCTGTTGGGTTCCCTCCTTTTTCACAATTCTGGACATTAAGTGTCAATTACAGAAAAATATTTGGTTGAATTTAAAGAATTTAGATTCATTAAAGGGACAAACTCTCCAGCAAGCAGAGAAAGAAATGTTTGATGGAGGCGTCATGTGGAAACTGCACAGTCACCTGAAAGTTTTGATTTCAGATTCACAGCAACAGAAACACTGAAGGAAAATGTTCTTACCAACATTTATGGCTCAGTTTCACCAACAAGGATTCTGTTCAGTCTGGTTTTAATCATAATTTATCCATAATTCTGTTGCACCTCAAATTTAAACCTGAATAAAATAAAATCAATGTGATGCTTTTCTTTAAAACTGCAGTACTTTATTTTTGCTACTTGGGGGCAGCAGAAACAAGCCATGAGCATCATTATTGCCTCATTAAGCTGTTACTTTAAACTTGACAGCAAACAGTCACTCATTTTCTAATCCATTAATCTGATTCATCATTTTCAAATAAAATTAAATAAACATTGATTCCATGTGATTTGTGTTTAAACGAATCCCTGTTGGTGCAACCTGCTCAAAATGTTTCTTAAGTCATGGATATGACTGTTTATGTTCTTATTGATTAATACTATTGTGTTTATGTGATGTCATTCTGTTCTTCTGTGAGGTTTAAATAAAGTTTCAAACATCCTTTGTGATTCTCAGATTTCATCCTGACGTAGAGAAACAGAATTGTGTCACATGTTACATTCCTGCTCGTTTCTGACAGAATAAACACAAAGTGAAGCACACAGTCGTGCAGCAAAAACACACACAGACACACACTTCAGAGTGTTGTTGTTGTTGTTGTGGACATCAGGACAGATGCTGCTGGCTAGAGAGGCTCAGCTGGAGGCATTAGACGGCTCAGAGACAGGACAGACAGCGTGTGTGTGTGTGTGTGTCCTCTTCAGGAAGTTAAGACACGTCAAAGTTCAGGTCAACAGGACAAATGGACATGAGTTCAAATCCACCAGCTTAATACACAGCTGTTTGTGTGTGTGTTTGTGTGTGTCTGTTTGTGAGTGTGTGTTTACTTGTACTTGCTACACAGTGAGGACCGGATTACGTTTGTAACATTTTTTAAGACTTGGTTTTAATGGTTGTGTTAGAAATAAATTTAAGTTAGGATTTAGGTGTGTAGATGTAGTGTGTGTGTGTGTGTGTGTTTGTGAGGGTCCTCATAAGTATAGACGTACAATGTTTGTGTGCATGTTATACAGACAGAATGTGTGTGTTTGTGTCAAAGTGGATGTTGTGATTTGTTCTTGTCATTAAAAGTGTTTTAAGTCTGAACATGTGTGTCCAGATCTGTGAGTGTGTTGCTGTACATGAAGGCTCTTAAGGGTGTGTGTGTGTGTGTGTGCGTGTGTGTGCATGTGTGTGCGTGTGTGTGTGTGTGTGTGTGTGTTCAGTCCAGGGCCAGTAGTGGTGTGCTGGTGTCTCTGTCTGTTTGTCGGAGAGTCCCTGGTTCCACCGCCGACTGAGACCTGAAACACACACACACACACGCACACACTGTCATTAATGCAGCCAGTGAAAAGACTCCACGACAGGTAAGAGTCCTGCTTTCAAAACCTCACTGAGGTAAAAGTATGTAAGTATTATCAGTAAAATTTACTGAAAGTATTTGCAGTAAAATGTTGCTGTCAGTGTTTTTCTCTCTCATGTTCCTGCTGCTTTCATGTGTTTGTTGCGTTTTGCTGCAGTACATGTTGAAGCTTGAGCTCATTTGAATGACTTTATACTTTTGGCTAGTTTCCACCTACAGCAATGCATCATGGTCTATAAGATCACCATATGTTTGGAGCATGGCTGTCCTGTGAGAACCACACATCTGTAAAAAGTAAAGTTTTCAGCTTGTGACGATGCATTTTGTGGCTCATCCAAGAAGCCTTTTACAGCCTTTATTCAGCTGAAGAAGGACGAGAATTTTCTCTGCACATGAAGAAAAAACTTCATCCTTCACTTTACCACAAACATTCAAATCAGCACAGCTGCACAAACTCTGTATATTCTGAATTTAATACTGTGTGGCTGGAAAAAAAGGAAATAAAACACCAGAGTAAGTGAGGACGTGAGAGCATAAAGCAAATACTTCCTCCTCACCTCTTCATCATCTCCTTGTCTCCTCCTCCTCCACAGTTCTCCCTGACGTGCAGGGCGTCGTAGGTCAGCGTGTACTCAGTCTCATCGTTGTAGTCGGGGCCCAGCAGCGTTCGAGCCCAGATGCCCATATCATACGGAGGCAGAGTCCCACCGAACTCTGACGGCAAACACTCAGGCTGGATGAGCTGGTGGAGCGAGTTCAGGTTGTTACCGTGGAGGAAGATCTGAGGAGAGGAGGCGAGGAGACACAACAGGGAGAGGAGAGAAAGAGGAGGAAGCAAGGAAAGTAAAGAGAAAAGGAGAAAAAGCAAGGAAAGTAGAGGGAGGAGAGGACGCAAGGGAAGGAGGAGGAGAGGAAGCATGGAAAGAAGAGGAAGAAGAAGGGTAGGAAGCAAGAAAAGTAGAGGGAGAAGAAGGGTAGGAAGCAAGGAAAGTAGAGGGAGAAGGAGAAGAGTAGGAAGCAAGGGAAGTAGAGGGAGAAGGAGAGGAAACAAGGAAAGTAAAGGGAGAAGTAAAGGAAGCAAGGAAAGCAGGAGATGGAGAGGAAGCAAGAATATGACAGGGAGAGGAGACAAGGAAAGTAGAGGAAGAAGGGAAAGGAGAGGACACAAGTAATGTAGAAGGAGAGGAAGCAAGGAAAGCAGAGAGAGAAGGAGAGGGAACAAGTCAAGTTGAAAGAGGAGAAGAAGCAAGAACAGTCGAGTTAGAAGGACAAGGAAAGAAAGTAGAGAGAGAAGGAGAGGAAGCAATGGAAAAGAGAGAAACAAGAAAGGAGGAAAGGAGGTGACACAGGAGAGGAAACAAGATCATATGATCAAAAGGAAGAGAGAATAAAAGGACAGCAAGAAGAAGAGGAACAAAGAGAGGAATAAATGGAAAGAGAGGAGAGGAAGCAAGGAAAAAAGAAGGAAAGAAGAATGTTAATAAAAGAAAATATATAACAGATAAAAAGAGCGATAGAAAAGAGGAGAAAAGGTTTAAATGAAAAGGAGCCAAGTAGAAAAAGGAGATGGGATGAAAAAGTGGAAAAAGGAGAGGCGAGATAAAAAGAAATGAAAGAGGAGATGAGAAATAAAGGAAGCAAATGACAGAAGAACAGGTTAAAAAAATTCAAGAGGACAGAAACGTTTCACCCTTTTCCTGGTCTTGTCTTTGAGGAAAGGTTTGATGATGGTGTACATGGCGTGAATGTACCACGGCTGATTCACAAAGTGGATTCCTCCAAAGCGAGCAGGAAAACTGTCCTGAGGAGACGAGGAAAGGAAACAAATCAGTCCTCAGACTGCTTCAAAACAATCAGATTAACTGACTGAGAATAATGGGGATTATTTTAGCCGGATGACAGCACGTTATCCTGAATCAGCTCAGCTACATTTGAAGAACGTGTGTGAATTGTTTCGAGTGTGTTTGTGTTGTTGTGATGAACCTGAAGGCCCTCGATGGCCAGCTTGAGGATGTTGGGCGTCAGCTTGGACGCCTGTTTGAAGGAGAAGTTGCTCCAGTCGATGATGAGGATGAAGCCGTTGATCTGGAGCTCCGGGTTCTCGATCAGAACCTCCAGAGAGAGCAGGATCGCCCGCAGGATGTCTGTGAACGAGTTCCTGAACGAGGACGAGGAAAGTCAGACGAGACATCAGGAAAACATGTATGTGTGTGTGTGTGTGTGTGTGTGTGTGAGAACAGCTAATCAATAGTTAAAGGGAGTGTGACGCTCCTTCACGCTGTAAGTCTTAACTACAATTGACTGTGTGTGTTCTAGTTTATTTTTAGTCAAAGTTCAGAACTGACTCATTAGGCTCTTTGTTGTTTTTAATCAATAGATTGGTGTGTGTGTGTGTGTGTTTGTATATGTTTGTATTTGTGTGTGTGTGTGCGTGTGTTTGTATATGTTTGTTTGTGTGTGTGTGTGTGTTTGTATATGTTTGTATGTGTGTGTGTGTGTGTGTGTGTGTGTTACCTGCTCTGGTCCCAGTTGGAGGCGAACAGGATGAGAATTTTTCGGCCATGTTGGTCTGGAGTCTCCAGCACACCTGGGAAACCATCCATCAGAGCTCGCTTGATACCAGGGTCATCCACCTGACACACACACACACACACACACACACACACACAATAGGATTACTTGAACAAAGTACGATTACTCTAACAAACAGTATTTGCGAGCAGAGCTGATGTAGTTGTGGAACCTTGAAGCTCTGGAACATGTCGAGGTTCTGCTGTCTGAACTGGAAGTACTGGGCCAGCAGTCTGAAAGTTTCCCCCTGGTCGAACTTTCTGGCTCTCAGGAAACGGAGGATGAAGTCGTCGTCCGTCCGCAGGAAACCGATGTCAGGCCGCGTCACGATCATGTCCCGCACCTCGAACAGACACACAGGATGTTATTTGTTCTGAACTCGACTGTTTCTTTGAATTGATTTATTTTGATTTTGTGGCCCTGCATCAAAATTTAGTTTAAGAACTTTACTATTTTTCTGATATTGTTGTAAACGTAATTACTTTACACATTTAATTTTGGTTTATTTTTATTACTTTTATTGTGATAATTTAGTTTTTCCTATTAGGCTGTTCAGTTACTGTGTACACTGATTATTTCAGTAGGAACATTTCCACCTTTGCACAATTAAGTTACTGGTAAATACATTGTTATTTTGTCATCATTTATAGCACTGTAAATATGATTTCATTATATACTTTCATGTGTAATGTTATTGCTTTGTGTCCCCCAGACTATAAGTTCATTGGTTCCAATCAGCCTTTGTTTTGTGGGGACAGGTTTGAGAGTGACGCGGTGGTGTACCGTGTGAAAACAGTGAAGGAGGAAGCAGGTCGAACCTGATGTTTGACAGGTTGTACCTGCCTGCCGTTGTGATGTTTAATTAAAAGAAAAAAAAAAGGAGAGACAGAGGAACTGGTGAAAGGTAACAAGGAGGAAACGATTACATCGTGCTCACATGATGCATTTTCCTCTTAAAATTAATTTAATCAAATACCAGCGAGGGAGTCCTGCCTGCACTGAACCTATGCAGCGACAGGAAACATGCATATTGCGACATGGACACTGGGGGGGGGGGGGTGAAATAAGACAAAACTTTATTGATACTACGCAGAGGACCTTCACCTGCTCCAGAGTAAGGGCTGACCGATATAAGGCAGCAAGGAAATTCTGATATCCGATATATTGGCTCATATTCTTCATATAAACGTTTCTAAATGTGATTATCAAATACTTGTGACAACAATATGCTTTGGAGACACGTTACGTAACATTTTAACTAGATAATCAATTAATCGATGATAGAAGATTCACTATTTTGATAATCAATTAATCGTTTCAGTCTTTTTCCAATAAAAAAGTACAAAGATTTGCTGGTTTAGCTTCTTAACGGTGAGGATTTGCTGCTTTTCTGTGTCATTTATGATCATACATGAAGAGTCCGTGTTTTTTTCTTTTGTTTGGTCAAAAGTTGAAGACGTCACATCGGGCTCTGGGAAACTGAGATGAGCTTTTTTTTTTTACACCTTGACATTTCATGAAATAAACAGTCGCAAAAATATTTGTCTGATTTATTGATAATGGAAATAATTTTTGGTTGCAGCCCTAATTTTAACAAACTTTTTTCCAAACGGTGCACTGAAAAGGAAACACTTGACTTATTAGTGATGAAATAATGGACCGCCCTCTGCTGGACAAACTATGTAATGGTTCTCTTGTAACCAAGCATTTTCTCCAGCCGTAAAAAAGTTCTAACAAGACATTTAGAGCACATACGCCGATACTGATACAACTGCTGATATCCGTCCATAATATCAGCAAACCAATTATCGGTTGAGCACAACTAAGTCATTAAATAATGACGGAAATGAAAAAAGTTTAAAGCAGGACAAAAATATAAACATAACAGAAAATAATAATAGTAATAACCACAGTAATGATAGCAGGCCAGGAAAATATTCTGACATCTGCTGATATTGTGTATTTTTCTTCACGTGAGGACCCAAAACAACACGGAGTGTGTCCCCTAAAAACTCTCATGTGTGTGTGCTTGTGTGTGTGTGTATGATGTTCTTTGGCAGGACGTGGTGCTGCGTACCTGCTGGATGTCCTGATGCAGAGTGTCCGGGTTCTCGTTGAGCTCTAAGCGAGCCTTCTCCGTCGTCTCGGAGCTCAGACCGGCGTGAAGATGTGTCATCATGGAGTCTCACTCTGGTTTGTTTCCCAACGTCCAAAATCTGCACAAACTCCGACTCTGTAGAGCTACAGGCGGATTCGTTCTCCCACCTTTTATGTGGGCAGTTTTTAAAGTTTGATTCAACTTTTATCTGGACTTGAAGATCTACCTCCAGGCTGTTTGGTTTGGCTGACTGACTCGTGGTACAATCTCTGGTTCATTTGGTTGCTGAAGATGTAAATGGAGTCTTTGCCCTTTTTTCGGTGACAATCTTATCTGCTGTCTGTGTTTGAGATGTCTTTGACTTTAAATTCCAAACTTATAAAAATACGTCATGAGAGTTCGGACTCTTCAAGAACCTCCGGATTCCGTCAGTAGGAGACAATCGTTACAGCCTCTGAATCGACAATCGTCTCTGCTGTCTTCTTCCACATTGTTGGTTCTCAGGAAGCTGAACGTGTGTTTTTGGTTTTTTGATGCTGGATTGAACTGTTCAGTTTGTTGTAGCTTGTTTTTTTTCTGTATTTTCGGAGGCGTGAGGGTAAATGAACGGCGCCTGAAGAAAGGACAGTTCCCTATCACATCCTCGTCTCACAGCTCCCTCCTCCTCCTGCTCTCTGTCATTTTCAGGTCCTGGTTCAGGCTCGCTGCTGCGGCATGATGAAGCTTGATGATGATGATAAGGAGGAGTTCCTGCTGTTCTGCACTGGGGTTGTGACCCCTCGGTTGGGTTTTTAGAGAAAGGTCAAAGGTCAGTTAAGGCAGCTTCTGATGGGGGCGTCCTCAGCCTGTACAGAGAGGACAGACAAACGATTACAGTCAAGCAAAAACCTTTAATTACAAAACCGGGAACGAGTTCATGTTCTGTGATCAAAAACCTGCTTTAAAAGCTGATTGGACGATTCTTAAGTACTTAGAAAACAGAAAAGCTGAAGTTACATAACAGACAAACACCTCCACTATATTAGCAAGTACTGTACTTTTTTACTCGGGTTTAGACCTGCAATAATTTATCGAATAGTCAGTTAATCAATCGATAGAAAATTAATCGCCGACTATTCTGATAGTCGATTAATTGTTTCTGTCATTTTTCAAATAGAAAAGTCAAAAGAACTGCTGGTTTGGTCTCTAAATGTGAAGATCTGCTGCTTTTCATTTCTGATCATAAATGAGGAGTTTGTGTGTCGGGCTGCTGTTTCGATGAAAGAAGCAAACTGAAGACGTCACATCGGGCTCTGGGACACTGAGATGAGCATTTTTCACACTTTTTTGACATTTCACAGAATTAATGATTAATTGATTAATCATGAAAATAACTGGCAGAATAATCGATAATGAAAATATTTGTTAGTTGCAGCCATACTTGAGTTTTTCCCTTTTCTTTAACTTTATATTTGTTCTTACCTACAGTTCACTGACTCTCCTACATTTGTTTCACAGCTTTAGTCACTTAGTCACCTTTATACCTTTGGATCGAAATGTATATGTTGATTATGTTTTCTATGATCATTTTGAACTATTGTTACAGATTAAAACAAGACTTTATCAATGTAACTTAACTACTTTTATACTAGTAACTTTATATATTACTGATAGGTAACATCAATAAAGCCAAAAAAAAAAGAAAAATCTCGCACACTGCATGGCTCCGATTGCTGGTGATTTATTGCACCAAAGTGTAGAAACGCTTCGAGTGTTATGCACGCTCTTCATCAGACATATGTCACCAGCAATCAGGAATGTAGAGCTGCAGAGTTATCCTTCATATTCTACGGACTTCAGGAAACATTTTGTTTGGTACAGATCTCTGCGAGAATCACACCATCATCTTTTTAACATGCTTTTCAATGAAAATGAGAAAATTAGCCTATGTAAAGGGAAAAAAATCATTCTCTCTCATATTGGAAAACATGTCACAATTGAAATATCATTCCAAAAAACATCCCAGCTAGGGTAGAATTTTTTTTCCAAATCCTGCATCTCTGGCATTACTTGTGGTTCATGAAATATTTTTTAAAATTTGTTTGTTTTTGTTTGTTCCCATGAGCAGAT
>JAPZDX010000013.1:1173714-1191845 GCA_029783625.1 Naso annulatus | reverse complement strand
TAACGGGTTTTGTTTTAGAATTTTTGTGAATGGGCTTTCCTGTTACTTCCTGTGGACTAACAAAAGGGAGCGTGTGTGAGGACAACCACAAAACAGTGGCACTTTTTTTTTAATATGGTCTAACTTTGCTGGACTTTAAACAAGCTGAAATTTTGGACACTGAGGAACAACAAGTGGACAAATCTGACCTGCAAAGGAACGGAGAGACGGAGAGTCCAATTAATAGCCAAAAAAAAAAAAAAAAATTCAAGTCAGCTGAAGGGCCTTTTTGTCTCGGTAGCAACCAAGCTGATGGATGACAGTGCCTGTGAGTCAGATTGATTCATCTTTAAATGTGAAGCCCCAAAAGAACCAGATAAAACGTGGTCACTACATGGATGCTCATTGTGTGATAAGAAACCCATTTGATAAATTTGGTTGGTCTGTAACTCCAATGCCTTCCTGCGGGTTCTCCAGACTTTAAGTGACTTAAAAAGTTAAGATAAACCTCTGGAAACTCTCTCACTCTCTTTTTCTCTTGACTGCGTCGTAATATTCCACTGTAGTAGTACTAGTAGTAGAAGTAGTAGTAGTAGTAGTAGTTTTAGAAGTTGTTAGTGCCAGTTCACAGCAGCATCCTGTCCGTTCGTCAGTCAGTCAGTTCAGCTGTGGTTGTTCAACATTTCTTGCTTTTTGACTGACTGACCGACTGACCGTTGCTGCCTTACAGTTCCGTTATGAGCCGCTGAGGTTTGATTTGTTTGATTATGAGGTTGCTTGATATAAAAAAACAGACAAAAATGTACAAGAAGAAAAAATTAGCTATATTCATCTTCACACAAAAGGAAATATACACACACACACACACACACACACACTCACACTACCCGTCCCCTCTGGCTGCGGTAGGATCAGGAAGTGATCTAAACTGAATCACTCTTTTCTGTTGTGGAATTGTCCCGACAGGTTGGCGCGAGGGGGTGATTTTAGCCCTTTAACTTGTTTGTTTGTGTGTGTGCAGCAGGGTAATACAGTTCACTCACACCCTCCCCAACCTACCCATCATCTCTCTGTGATTACATTCATCCATCCATCTGTTTCACCCTTTCATCTAGCTCCCTCTGAGCTTCAGCTGAGGGGTTTAGTGTGAAAAATTGTATCTGTTCTCCATTTGCAAACTACAAGTGATTGTCTTTAACGCCAAATTCAAAACGTGTCTTCAGGTATCTAATAAGCTCAGTGATAATAACCAACAGAGTCTGTTCAGTTCAGGTGTTTCTACAAAAAACAGATGAAGCTACTGTCACGTAGAGATGGAAGTTTATTAGCTCTTCTTTTTGTGTCTGAAAAGACTGAAACAGGACAGAAGGGACAAGTCCTCAAATGGACTTTCATATAGATGAAGTGGTGGCTCGGGACAAGCTGTAGCCCGATGAAGCCATCCAGGGCTAATTCAAGATACTCAGATAATACTGGAAGGAGCCTTGCTAGACTTGCTATTAGCAGGAAATGCTGCTGACCAGCTGTGGTGCCATGTGGTGGCTTGATTTACTTGTCTGGTCACCCTGTGGCTGATATCTAACAGCCCACTTAGCAAAGCTTAAGCTAATGGTTAGATCTAACTAAAGCTGACTAACTATGCCAAACTAGTTAATGAAGCTAAATCACTGGTGACTTTGCTAACTTGTCTGCACTAGTCAGTTAGCCCTTGTTAGCCTGTGTTGATCTTTAGACCATTAAGAGCTAGCTAAAGCTAACTCCCTGTATCACACATTATCCAAGTAAAGGTGTATTATTTGTCTAGTCTGGTTTGTTAGCCCTTGCTAGCTTGTGCTAAGGCACATAGCTGATGTCTAGCCACAAAGACTGATGACACAGCTAGCCTGTATTTGCCTTTTTACTGCTTTTAAGCTGTGGCTAAGTCTAGGCTAATGAGTAAGCACGGTTTTTAAGGCCAGACTTAGCTCTTGCTAATTTTATTTTACATTATGATACGGAGTTAGCCATGGCTAGCTCTGTTTGGGCAACTGTGCAAGATAAGCAAGTAACTACTTTAACATGTTAGCCTTGACTAGCTGTATTTGCAGCCATGCTAACAAGTTAGCCCTGGCTAAATCTGATTTGACCCACAGTGGAAACTAGGCTAGCAGAGTAGCCATGCTAGCCATGTTGAGGAAGACATAGGATTTAAAAGGTTGCCTACAGAGATGCTCATCAGTTGTTTTAATAGTTGCACTTAAAAAGCAGACGTTGAGGTAAAATGAACCATGGTCACGTGTTAGTGGCAATATAGCCTACATTAGCATGCTGGAGACCCTGTATTAAACCCTAAATGAACACTAGAGGGCGATGATGATAGAGAGGTGGCAGTCGCACACATTTACGGAACCAACAGAAAATTCTTTTGATTTGTTCAGTTATAAAAAGTCTACATAACACAACATTTCACCCTCCCTACACCTACTTTTCACTGATAATCGCACACACGCAAAAACAAAAAAAATCTAACATCACATGCCACATGTTCAACTCTCTGTACACACATGGAATCAACTGAGAATGATTATGAATGAGAAATCATTAACACACAAACCAACTCACAGGGTGGCATTGAGAGATAAAGGGATCAATAGTGTGTTGGTTTTGAAAAAACAAAACAAAAACAACAACATGGATAACACAAACTGATCAACACTATATCTGCCCTTTGAAGACACCTTTTTTTTTTTCTACATAGAAACCTCGTGCGATTTGTATGTTTTCTGAGCCAGCTGGGAGAGAGAGAGGGATCGGTGCGGAAGTGAACCAGAAGGAAGGACGATGTGTCAGCCTTTGTGTTTTCCAGTTACAACAAGCTTCCTTTGTCACACAGTTAGAGATGACTGTCAGCCTTCAGAGGAAGTCATCGTTTGCTGGTGAAACGGAGTTCGACCAGTCACTTTGGCTGCCTACCAGCCATCACCATCAGGTTCAGTTTTATCCAAAAACAAATGGCTGGTCAAGCAGGAGAAGTGGCTGTGAAGTTTTGGAAAATTTACTAACAAATCCAAGGCTGGTTCAAATCTTCAAACTGGATCGTTCGGTCTCTGCTGTGTGGCCGATGCCCAGCTGTGATTTAAATACAGGAGGATAAACGCAGATGCTCACAGTCAGTCTGTTTGAGTCTCTGCGTCTCCCAAGTTGATCATCAATTCTCAAACAAAATCTAGAACAATAATAAATCATAATTTTATTCTTTTATTGCTGAAATATAGATTCCCCGCACAAAAAAATAGTAATGCAAATCATTGTCATAAAAAGCTATAAAAATTAGATCCATCCTCCGTTACAACGCAGATAAAGATATAGCAAAAAATATCTCTTAGAAGTAGGACTAGTAGTAGTAAGGCACTTCAAGAAAACTATGTTTTCGTCTTTCTTTCTGTCAAAAAAGTTTTCCGGGCTGGTTTTTGCATCATCATCATTATCTTCAATGGTGTAGCATCTCACGTCTTATGGCACTGTGGTGATGTTGGTTTAGACAGAGTGGAGACAGCCGGGGGAGGTTCACCTCAGTCTACTCCCACCAGAGGAGGCTCTCCATTGGGCAGGATGTGCTCCAGAGGAGGCTTGGCGTGGATCTCCAGCAGCCCCTGGATGAAGCCGCCTGTAGGGGCAGCTGCCACGGACTCCCCTGGCAGAGAGCTGGAGGATGAGGGGGAAGGGTCTTTGGAGATGTTTTTTTCAGACGCCGACTTCGAGTCGCTGGCTGAAGAGTCGTTACTAGTAGTTGTCTTTGTGTCAGTAGCTTGTTGGCTGGGAGTTGTGTCAACAGAGGGTTGTGTCACACAGTTTGCAGCGAGCTCACTGTCTGGTTCTTCAGAAGCGACGGTGGCTGACCGCTCTGAATCGGCACCAGATTCCATTTGTTTCGGAGGGTTTTCTTCCTCCACTGGGGCTGATTCTGCTCCTTCACCCTCCTCTCCCTCCTCCAGCTCCTTGGCTCCTGCGGCGCCGCTGCCACACTCACTCTCGTTCTCCGAAGGGGGGCAGGTGGAGGTCGGGGTTGGAGTGCAGGAGTCTCCGTCCTCGCTGGCATCATCGTTCCCGGCTGAAGCTCCATCGGCACCACGAGGCTTCAGGTGGATCCTTTGGTGGCGAACCAGGCTGTGCTTCAAGGTGAAAGTTCTCTCGCAGGTTTGACACCGGTAGGGCCGCTCACCTGGAGTGACACAGAGGGAAGAGAGATGTTTACTTAGCAAACAGATCCACAACACAACAGGAAGTAAACTTCTTCTAAAACATTATCCATGAAAACCTTTGAGCTCAGATAACAAGGACATGTGGGAAGATAAACAGCAACAGTGCGTTGTGTATTACAAACAAGCAAAACCTGAGAAATATTAGAAATTAAAAAATAAATTGAAGGAACAATTAACACTAAAAAATTTGAGAGAAAATCAGAAAACTCAATGTAAAAGTAAAGGACAAAAATATTTCAACATTTAAATCATCAAAAATAAACAAAAACTACACTGCAAATAAATATGACTAAATCAATAAAAAAAATTAATTGAAAAAAATTGAAGAAAATTTTTTTATAATGTTTCAGTAAATTAGAACAAAGAGCAGCAAATTAAAAAAAATACCATATGATAAACTAGCAGACAGTCGATGCGTACCTGTATGTGACCTCATGTGTCTGGTCAGATCCTGCAGAGACCAAAATCTTTTCCCGCACACGTTGCAGATCTTCTTCCTTTTGTCTATTCGTCTTCCTGACGCTTCTCCTCCCTCTAAACTCTTTGGTTCGGACGCCTCCTCATCGCTCCTCTCCTCCTTCTCCTTCTCCTCCTCCTCTGACTCTCCGCTCTCTCCTCCCTCACTTTCACCTGCCCTCACTCCTCCTTCATCCTCCTCCACCTCCACCTCTGTTTTCTGCTCCTCCTCTTTCTCCTCCTCCGTCAGTTTTGTGGCGTTGCTCTCTGTCACCTCCTCTTTCGCTGGTGGGTTCTCCTCTACTGGTGCTGGAGTTGACGTCTCCTCTGAGAGGTGCGCCCTCTCATGGCGAGCAAGGGTGGTGGCGTAGCGGAAGCTCTTCTTACAGACTCGGCATACGTGTTTGTACTCTGGCTGCTGCTTCACCACGGGGCTGCTGGAGGAGGAGGAGGAGGAGGAGGAGGAGGAGGAGGAGGTGGTGGTGGTGGTGGCACTTTTCTCCTTCTCTTGGTTGTCTGTTGCTACTTGGGGAGCAGAGGTAGAGGATGATGAGGAGGAGGTGGGTTGGGAAGGCTGTTCTTCCTGAGCGGGGCCTGAGGACGTGGAGAGTTTGAAGTCGATTAGCTTTTTGCCGAAGTTCAGGTCCAGACTTTTGTTGCTGTGGCAGTCGTCATCGTCTGCGCTCTCCACCTGGAAGAGATGTTCAAAGAGATGAAATCACCACTGAATGGATGCAAACACAGATGATTCATCAAAATCGGAGTGGTCTGAAGGTTGTAGAGCTTTTATTACTAATCGCTTAAGCTTATAATCAAACTGAAAGTGTTTCCAGCCGGTGCATTTCCACCACAGGAACTCTCTTCAGGAACTTTGAACGTTTGATCGCAGGAACCAGGGTCTAAATTCAGTTCCAGGGTAGCTGACTGACCCCCAGAAAAGTCCTTGCTCAGAGAGTAGTACTTTCTAAAGGTTCAGGAATTTTGTAGGAGGGACTTGCAGTGCTGAACATTTCAGACTGGTCGAGTACTCGCAGCATTTTATTTCACTGACCGTGTTTAAAAGTCTGCAGCTGCAAGCTCGCAGTTTTGTTGAGCATAAACGCAGCAGAAGATATTCAGCAGATATTGGAAACAGCTCCTTTTATCAATTTTTTGTACATCGTCCTGATTTGCATAATCTTTGTAGGACTTTAGGCCCATTGGATTCACAGACATCAATAGGAATTTTTGGACCAAACAAATTGAGGAACTTTTTAAGAGAAGATGTCCGCTCGGGGGTTCCTGGTGAGCTAAACACCTTTAAGGGCTCTCTTTACCAATTGGTTGGCAGTTGTTGTGCTAATGTCAGTACAGTACAACTAACAACGTAACTTTTGTGTGACTTACAACAACAAATGAAGGCTACTGCATCACTGCTCCAGTATGTGGCGATAATATCCCATGAATCTCGAGCTGAACGCCGTTAAATCTCAGATAAGATAAAATGACAAAATGACAATCTTGTTTTGAACTACGGTTCTTGTTTTGTGTCGTGTTGTTGATACAGCTGTATGTTTTTTAAAAATGGCGGCTGCTGGCATCAGCTCCTAAGTTCAACCGATCAACATACAAAACGTCACTGCGGTTCCTTGTGTGCTGTGAAAGTACCTTCTCAAGAGTTAAAGCTAAAAAAGTTCCTCAAAACGTAGTTCTAAGACCTGTAATAGTTGACAGTTTTTGCAGTGTGGATGGAATAAAATGGGAAGTTCTGAGAACTATGAAATGGTTCCTGCGGTCCCACAACGCATAATGAGTCACAGGAGCCTTTTAGTTCCTTGAAGAAAAGTTCCTGAAATTAAAGTTCCAGGGACTTTCGATTGAAATGCACCTTAGGATTTCGCCTGGAGAAAAATTGTTTGTTGTACATATGAGAGACTACAATAGGGAAAGTAGCTTTGTAACAGCAGAGTGGTGGGAAGAAAGGACGGCTCAGTTCACGTAGAGACGCATCCCTGTTCTTCAGACTTCCATCCACAGTAGTTTTCTAGGAGTCTAAAGACGTTTCCAGCACAGGAATCAGGAAACTGATTCAGTCATACGGGTAAACATCAGGTCTGGTTTGTGGAGCAAATCTCATTAGTGACCTGCTGCACATTCACACAGGTTTACAGTAAACAGGTTACTGCAGCGCATGTCAACTGTCCTCTGAGTGATCTGTTTTCTAAACGGACGGACAGCTAAATGACTATATGGAATCCAAAGCACCTCATCTTTCTGTTTTCTCCAAAAACGACATTATTTTTGGTACTTTTAAAGAGGACACGAATATAGATTTTTTTTCTTGCTTTAGAGAATTTTTTTATCCATAATTGCAGATGTTTAAAAATACAACCCCCTTTGGTAATTTTTTAAAAATAATTGGCACTTTACAGCAAATCAACTGAACATGTAGAAAAGAAAGCGGCTAAAAGACTTGTAATCATTATCAGTGCCTTAATCCGTTTTGATGAATCCCCTTCGCATTTTTTTTGGTTTGTTTTCTAAAACCTGGTACACTTATTCAGAATTTTGTTCACTGTCGTGTACTTTTGTTGTTCATGTTTTTCGTACCATGTGCTCTGTTCTAACTAGAGATACATTTGTAACTGAAATGTCATATGTTGCCATATATTGTTGTACATTAAAAAAATAATAAATAAATCAATAAATAAACTAATGGACAACTCAGGTAGCGCTACCTTGGTGCTGTTGCTCTGTGGGGCCTGTTTTCCCTGCGCTGCCTTGGTCTCTGGCGCCCCCTGCTGGTCTGGCTGCACTGTGGCTTCTGTCTCCTGCTGCTCTGCACTGCTGGCAGCTGGACTGCAACCTGCAGCACAAACTAACATCTGTCAGTATCAGTTAATCTGCAGGTCATTCTCTCAATCGACTGATTAACAGGTACAAAATGTCAGAAAATGTTTCCAAAAAAAAATGTCATGTTTTGTCTGACAAACTCTCCAAAACCCAAAATATTCTGGATTTTGGCATCAAATATGAAAAAGCAACAAATCCTCACATCTGACACCCTGAACAAGAAACAACATGAACAAGTTACTGATAAAAATTGACTAATCAATCAGCTGATGCAACTCCACTTGTTTGTAATGACTGACCGTGGCTTGTTTTGTGGGTAGGGCTTAGGGTTGTTGGTCCCGCCTCTTGTTGCTTCAGTGGGGCAGGGGTATCTGTGGTGGGAGCAGAGCCCGACTCTGTGGAGGTGCTGAGATCTTGTGCTTCTGCTGCTAGCTGCTCCGTCTCTGACTGACTCTCTGTAGCACAACACAATACAATTAATACAATCAAGACAGGAATGGACACACTGATCAGGATCACCTCAGATGGAAGTTAGGATTCAGGATTATTTCCAGATTAGCAACTTTAAAAAAAACAAACAAACAAACAAACAAACAAAAACCAAAAAGTGACAAACTTTTAGTGAATTTTATCTGAAGAATTTTTAGTCAGTGAACCTTCAAGCTGAATTTCAGTACAGTTTTACTTTGTCAGCAACCAAAAATTATTCAGAAGAAGCAGTCTAAGAAGAGAAATTAACTAGACCTCGCTTTGTCTTTCCAATGAAGGGAGGAGACCAATGAGATAAAAACATTAACATTAACCAAATTTTATTTAAATAGCTTCACAAAAGAAGAACCCTCAGAAAAACACACATGCAAAACACAGGTACATTTAAAACACAAGACAAATCAACAAATAAAATTAAATCCAAGTAATACAAAATAAGCCACAAACAAAACTGCAGATCATGTTAAAATATAGTTTGCAAGGGCAAATTTAAGATGAGATTTAAAAACATCCAAATGTTTCAAATTTGTTTCAAGAGTTTTGATGTGTTTTGGTTTTGACCTGCGCTCTCGTGCGACCCCTCCTCTCCTTCCTTCTTGACGAGGGCACCGTTGCGCCGCAGCGTTCGGTGAGTCACACCGTGTTTCCTCAGCAGGTGACGCTCGCAGTTGGATTTGGTGGAGAAAAAGGCATCACACTTTGGACAAGGGAAGGGCTTTTGGCCTGTAGACAGATAAAGATTTACACGAGGAGAAAGACATCTTTATTTGTAAGTAAAGCTTCATGTTGTAAACGTACTGGTTGTGCATTGAAATGTCTGACTGATGTGTGACATCATTGGATTGCTTACACTGATGCATTACTGTTGTAGCAGCATCTTAAAGAAGTTTAGAAGGAAATCTGTCCTGAAAGCAACTTAGAAACATGTGACAAGATGCCCCAAATTTGCTGATTATCCTGTTTTTAATTCTGAACTTTTATTTAAGCAATATTAGTTTTTTATTTTGAAATTTCCTTTGAATTTATGACTCCATGCGAGTGAAGACTCGACAGAGGAATGTTCATCACTGACTTGAAGCAATCAGTAAAAAGAGGTTTGTTCTGACTGTCGGGGCAACATTCAGCTGATTGTGACCGGCATAAATCATCCACATGTTGCTGTTTGTGTTGTATTGGTGGTGGTGTGTTACCTGTGTGTGTCAGCATGTGTCTCTGCAGCGAGCTGGCCCAGGGGAACACTCGGGGGCAGAAGGGGCAGGTCATCTTCTGGACAGAATTGGAGTATGCGTTTTTCTTTCCTTTGGACTGAGGCACCACCGCCAATGCTGCCGGCTTCACCTCCTCTTTCGCTCCTCCCTCCTTCTCCTCCCTTCCTCCTGCTCTGTCAACATCTGCTCAAAGGAGGGTTTTCAATTAAACCTAAGATCGTCTGTTTGTTCCATACACTGTCTTTAATGTGTCTATCCTCCTACCTCTCTTTACTCCCAGGTCTGCAGCTCCCGTCTGCAGGTACGTGCTGAACTTGTTGGCGTCAGTTGTGGCCAACATCTTCTCCACACTGGCAAACTCCCCGCTGGACTCCAGGTCAATGCCAGCGCCACTCACAACGGCCTTCTCCTTCACTGTCAGGGCAGCAGGTCTCTTCCTGGAACGTTTTCTGTTGGACACAAAGGACCAGAAGAGCACAATGACAGTTTACTCTTATTACTTTAGCATCATCTGTTGGTAGAACCAACAATCACACAAGGGAAGATGATGCATGGTGCAAGTTTATGAACTATAGTAGGAACCAAATCAAAAAACTGCGTCAGTGTTGTTTGAATATAAATGTTTTTATTTGACACTGATATCCTCCTCTTTCTTAACTGTCTTCTCTCCTTAAACCCTTTACTCTGTTAGTATATTAACAGCTGACTGATTGTTCAGCCTGTTGTGCCAGAAAACTCCTAAAACACAGAATAAGAATAAGTTCGATAGATCACACTTCTATTTGACTGATCAAAACCACAGCGCCTCTCTTTAAAAACCTCAAAGCAAAACAGTGCTGACAAGATGTAACAACAGTGAAGAAACACATGTAAGAAGTTACTTGGATGAAAATCAGTGTTACTATCACTCTCAATATCTGTGGAAATCTGACCCAAACTGAAACTAGAGAGGCTAATTTTATTATAATCAACTAGTTATTTAATCATTTCATTAATTTATGGAGGATACAGACATTAAAATGTGGTAAAAGAGTTTAATACCTGAATGATCCATCAGTTGTGTCCTCGCTTTGTGTCTCCTGAACCGCAGCAGGTCCTTGGGCGTCTGCAGCTGAATCTGCCTGAGACAAAGCACTGACTGCCTGGGATTTGCCCTCCAGCGCAGCAGGCTCCCTCTTCAGCAGATCTGGAGCTCCAGAGACTGAGTGGATAATCTGAGCGATGGAGGCCAGTGGAGGGAGCTCTTTTAGGGCTGTGGAGGGAGAGGAGGAGGTGGAGGACGCTGGTTTGGGGAGCAAGGGTTTGAGGCGCTGAGCTCGTGTAGAGTTGTTGAGATTGGAGACGGAGGCAGGGGGTGGGGTAGATCCAGGGGGGAGCTGGTAGCAGCCAAGTTGGGGGTGAGGGTGCAGTGGAGGAAGATTGCCGGCGGTCTTCTCCTCCTTGGACAAAGCCAGAGCGTGCTGCTGCTCCACGATGCTGCTGCTGCTCTGCTCTGTCTTGATCTCCCTGTTCTCTGCCTCTCTCCTCTGCCTCTTGTTTGGGATAGACAGATCGATGGGCTGGTCCAGGATGGAGCAGTCGAAGCTGGGGGAAACACTCTCCAGTTTGACCCCAGGAGACCCCGACTGGCTGCTGGATCCACGACCCCTGGCGGAGAAGTCCAGCGGCTGGTCCAGTTCTGTAGGATAAATCACGTTTGCGAGCTCCTCCACCTTCACTGCTTGGAGCGCCTGAGTTGGAGGCTGACTAATCCCGTTCTGTGCCATCTGATTCACCGCGGCAGCTCGACCAGAAGCCACTGTGGGCACGTTGGCAGGCAGGAGTGTGGCAATGTGCTCTTCAATCTCCCTCTCCTGCACCTCGGGGTGCTGTTTGAGCAGGTGATGGATGCAGTTGCGTTTGGCCAGAAATGCAGCACCACAGCGTCTGCACTCAAATGGCTTCCTCTGGCAGCCGTTGTGTGTGCGCAGGTGGATCTGCAGAGCCCGGTAGGTCTTCAGGTCCTCGCCGCAGAACCTGCATGTTGTCTCAGCCCCGGCGCAGCCGGTCTCCGTGTCCTGGGTAGTGGTGGTTGCAGCAGTAATTGCTGCAGCGATGTTCGCTGTGGTGGTGGAGGTGACATACTTTATGTTCTTTTCGATGTCCTTCCTCGAGGTCTTGGCGTGCTTCTTCCTGAGGTGACGCTCGCAGTTGGCTTTGACAGTGAAAGGATAATGACAGACCCGGCAGACATAGGGTCGCTCACCGCTGTGTGTCCGCAGGTGTCGGATCAGCGTAGCTTTGTCTGGAGCCACGTAATCGCAGATGTTGCATTGGTGGGGGAGGATGCCGAGGTGGAAGCGCATGTGAGCTTGCAGCACGCCAGAGAAGGCGAACACCTGGTCGCAGAATCGGCATGGAAATGAGCCTTTAGCCGAGCTGGCAGTGGCTTTGTTTTCGCCTTTGGTTCCTGGCTTTCTCCCACTAAGCCCCACCTCCTCATGTACTACTGTGGTAGCAGCTGGTGGGGAATCAGACAAAGGTGTGTGAGCATCACCCAAACAGTCTGTGTCCAACTGCCCTCCATTCCCAACAGAGGAGGATGAAGAGGATGAGGAGGGTGTTTTGAAGAGAGTCGGGGTCGGAGGTGGCAGGCTGGGGCTGATGCAGCCCAGTGAGGCCTGCTGGGAGCTCTGCAGGGGGGGAGGAGTTGTTGCTGTGAGGCTGGAGCGAGGGGTGATGGGAGGTTTGGGCTTCAACGGCGGCATCGCCTTCTGACCCTGGACTTGACCTGGAGGAGGGACAAACACAGTCATTGAGCAGCATTCAGAGCTGTCCGTCTCATTTTAATCTTTAAGAATCTAATTCACTGATTGACTGACGATCACAAGGACTTCAGACTTGAAACTACACCAACCTTGACCTCCAGCAAATCCTGGAGCTTTGGCCAGAGGTGGGAGGGTCAGCCCCATCTGATTGGGCGCTGCACTCGCCACTTTGAGGATCTGCTGAATGTCTGCCAGCTCCATGACTCCTGCTCCACCTGCCTCCCCAGGTTTTACCCCAGATGAGGCTGCACTACCTGTTGCAGCACCCCCATCAGGCTGCAGGAGAAAGCCGGCCTGGAAGGGCTGCAGGGAGAGCAGGCTCAGGGCATCTCTCTGAGACAGGCCCTGCAGGGCGGAGGCAGTGCCCGAGCCCTCCAGCAGGGGAATACTGAGGGCCGCCAGACCACCAACACCCAGCCCCAAAGTCAGCCCAAGACCTCCAGATAGGTATGCTGAGGCCGGCTCCTGGGGCAAGCTAGAGGATGGCGGCTCCACGTGGATCACCTTGATGCTGTCGAGGTGGGCCTGATGGATCTCATCGTCTGTGGGACCAGACTTCACCTGAGAATGAATGACCACATCCATCAGGGGACCGTTACAGGGCTGCATCGCAGTATTGTTTCACATTGCTGTAAGGTTGCTCATTTCACAAAACATTTTATATTTAATGCATCCTCTTAATTTGATTTGATTTTTAAGGCACTGATATAGAAATCCCAGTGATTCCAAAGCTTACCTTCAAAATGTGCTGAAGACCCAGTCCCTCCAAGAAGCTGGCCTGCTCTGAGAGGATTTCTTTGTCATCATCCTGAGTGACCTCATCACCATTTTCTGCAGCTCCATCATCTGCCTCACCCTTTGTGTCCTGTGCGTCAGCGGTGGTGGGTTTGTCAGGGTGGGAGGTCGTTTTATGCAGGTCCAGGGCAGAGCGGAGCGGGAAAGCCTTGTCACAGCAATCACAGACGAACCGGTGGAACTTGCTGATGCAGCGACGGAGATTTGTCTCACACCACACCTGTCAGGGAAGAAAGAGTTGAGTAGAAATTGGCCCTAAAAGCTGCCATGTGATCAGTGGTATGGTCTTGCCTTGATACCTGTGCAATGTGGGCAAACTTCTTGCAGGAGAAGTCAATGAAGGCCAGGTCATTGAAGCCAGTGGGGATGGAGGGGTTGTTTTGGATAAAGGGCCGGCCGCTGGGGTCTTGTGGGAGGAGCTTGTGAACCCCGGCATTGTGACGCAACAAACCACGGTGGGTGCGGAAAGAAAGGCAGCAGAGATCACACCTACGAGAACACATGGAGGGAACATTAAACCAACAGTTCGACACTGTTAGAAGGATTCGTCTGTCTTAAAGTGTGGAGCATAAACCACAAAGCACAGGTAAAGGAGCATCTATGCCAACATTCATATAACATTTCCACATTAAAATGTCTAAAAACAACTTTGTCTTTGTTCTGTGTGCTGTTTATGGTTCGATGTGTTTTATTTTGTCTTCTAAAAGAAGCTTAGGTTGTCAAAAGTCAAAACACAAACAGCCAAAACTGTTCCAAGATAAGGCACTTTCTTCAACTCAGGTTATTGGAAAGTTTGGGCACTTGGTTTGATTCTCACTTCATAAAAGGTTGTTCGGAGGCTTAGACTTGGTTTGAAGGTTAGAATTGGGTTTAAATTATGGGAAACGTTGTGTGTTATGTGAAGGAGGGTCCTCACATGTATAGAAGTATTAATGTGTGTGTGTGATAACCCCTGGTGGCTGTGCTGCGCCTGCTCTTGTTAAGTGCTGAGAGGACAGCTGCTCAGTGTCTGCTGCAGTCACACACTCTTATCACATCCTCTGTGCGTGTGTGTGTGTGTGTGTGTGTGTGTGTGTGTGTGTGTATAATCCCCGCGGACATGTTGTCAGAGGATTTTTGGGGGGCAATGGAGGGAAAACACTATGGACCATATGTGGACCAGCACTTGATGAACTCTCCACCTCCCCCTTTCTCCGTCTCCATCACTCGTCTCCCTCCTCGTCCTCTTCCCAGTCACAGGCCGTGTGTTGTGTCGTGTGCACAGTGTGTTAATGTGTTGTCATAGTGGTGTGTGAGTGCACAGACGTTGGGTCAGGTGCAGATGATGCTTTCAGAACTGTCTCTTTTACTCCGTACATTCTTCTTCATGCACAAGTCAGTGCCAACATTACCCACAATGTAACTCAGCTGCCAAAAGTTGGGTCATATATTGGGCTATCTTATGCTCGTAGCAGCTAAGGTTAGTGTAATAATGAATAAAGCTGAAGTAATATGGCTCGTCACAGCCTCCTCTCCTCCCCACAGTTCAGTCGATCCTCTTACAGGCTGATTAAAGAGGATTTACAGCTAAATATTCCTGCCTTCCTCCATAACGAGCTCAGGGCTGCCCGCCGCACTCTTCCTCTTTCTCTCCTTTTAGTTTTTGTTTTTTCTTCAGGAACTTTCAGTCCATCCTTTTCTTTCTGTCTCTCTTCTCTGTTTCCTTTTCATCTTTCTTTATCGATTAATTTTCTTCTCTTCTTTTCTCCTCCATCAATGCAAAGCAAAAGAAATTATGCTCTAACTCCATAAACACACTTTAAATTCTGAACTAAAGCTATGTGCGTGTGTATATGGGGGTTCGTTAGGACTTTTGTTTCCATGGTGACAGACTGATTTTTTTTTTCCAAGGATGGTGGGGGTGTCCTCATGGCAATGAGGCCCAGCCGAGTGTGTCCTGAAACTTCCTCCTCCTCCTCCTCCTCTCTGTTCCTCTGTCTCTCTCGCCCCGTGGGGACTGATCAGCCTCCCCCCTCTTCCTTTTTTACTATCAATCCATCCATTGTCTGTCTTTCCTTCTTCTTTAAGTTGACCCTCATTTCCGTCTTCTCCTTTTATCTCTCCCTCCACTTCTTTTTTTTTTTAATCTCCTAATGACTGATTTATTCCCTTCTCTGCCATCCCTCCTTCCCTCCCTCCCTCCCTCTCTGTCTTACTCCCTGCTTGCTAATTAGTTTAGGAGGGGAGACGAAGCTTGTTGAGATTTATTTAAACTTTGATAAATATCTGAACCATGCAGATTTATCTTCAGAGAAGACAGAAACAGTGGATGAGTCTTCAACCTGAAAGCATCATGTTCGTCATTTTAAAAGTAGTTTGGATATTTTGGGAGTATTTGCTTTTCTTGTGGAGATTGAGCTGAGATGACTGATGTCTGCACTGATGTCTGCACGTCACATATGAAGTTACAGCCAGCAGCAAAAGACACAAGACATTACATTTACATCAGTTGTGTTAGAAGAACCTTTGTCAAAAAACGCACCATTACAAGTTAAAGTCCTGAAAAGTTACTTAAGTAAGAGTATTATCAGCAAAATTTACTATAATTATTAAAAGTACTGCATCATATCCTAAAAGCATCTAATCTGTTTTTTATTGTAACCAAGTGTCAAAAAATGATGCCGTAAATATTATGACATTAGTAGTATTCAGCCTAAATGTACAATAGTGGAGTATTTAAGTTCCATTAAAGGAAATACTTAAGTACAGTGCAAGTACCTCAAAACTATACTTGAGTACACATGTATGACAGAAGAGCAAAACTGACATCAATCAGAGCCTTTTTGGGAGAAAAAAAACTACACGGAATTCTGGGAAAAAGAGGAGCAGAACGATCAACACCTGACAACTGATGGTGGTAAGGAGAGTGTGTGTGTGTGTGTGTGTGTGTGTGTGTGTGTACCTCAGTGCAGTGTCAGGGTGTGTGTCCATGTGTGCGTCTAGCTCCAGTCTGGAGCTGCAGGTCTTGAAGCAGATTGGACATGGCAGCAGCTCCTCCTCTACGCCACGAACCACCGCTGTTGACTCCTCTGACGCCGCATCCTCCACCACCTGAAAAAAAACACACACACACACACATTAACACACCAACATCAATGCAATTGAAATTATTTTAAATTATTAAAAAATAATTGCATAGCTTGTGGCATCCATGAAAATGTGTGGTCAGTGTGTGTGTACCTTCTTGCCGGGCGGCTCCTCTCCGTTCTCCTCCTCCTGCCTCCTTTTGACGGATGGACGGCGGCGTTTGGTGGGGGAAGGGGGGCTGATGGGGAGCAGTCCGCTGGCTGGGTCCTTCTCATGGATCTTCATGTGTCTGAGAGAGAGATGAAGTGCTGTTTTACTCGAACACGAACGGTTTTAAAGCAGGAGAAATGTCGACCATAGAGTCGAGTTTAATCTGAACTGAAGCTTTTTGTCAACGACGGAGACGACTGCAGTAATTACTACATAACTACAGGAGTGGATGTGTGTGTGTGTGTGTGTTTCAGAAATCAGAAGCGCACACACACACACTCCTGTAGTACTGATCTGTAAGTGTGTGTTATAATCACATGAACACACATGCGGCAGTGTGACAGCTTCAGAAGGCTGGCAGAGGGAGGAGGTCCTGAAGTCTCAGCAGGAAGTCATCTCTGTCCTACTGCTGTGACAATGACGTCGTACGTCTGTTTCTGACTTATTTTTGTTTCAGTGTTTTCAAAAAGACAATTTTACCCAAACTCATTAAACCAAGTCTGGTTGCAGACTGCTGAGTCATTGTCTACCAACTCTGATTCAAACTTTATTTAAACCGCTGATTTGGTTGTTTGCATTCATTTTCATTCATTTATTGCTTATAAAGAAAGAAGAAAAAAAAAGAAAAAGAAGAAGATGTTAGAAAGGCTTTAAAACACTCTGAGCTTGATACTCTTGAAAATGTTCATATAAACCTGGAGTCTCATCCTCAACGTCACCATGTTGAAAGCTTCATCCTGTTCAAGCTGTTTTGTTCCGTCCCTGATTTCAGAAACGGGAACAAAAGAGAAGCTGAACGGCGATGAAGGAGACGTGCTGTGCTTGTGCACCTGGCTGTTAGAGAGGAGGAGGAGGATGGAGATCTCGTCTTTCCTCTTCCTCCTCTGGGTCATTTTCTCCTTCAGCCACGACTTTTCAAAGGCCACATGTTGTTGCTTTTGTGTGTGTGTGTGTGTGTGCGTGTGTGTTTGCTTCATACTGGTAAACGTGTTGATCAAGTGTTTGAGGGAGTGTGTGTTTTAGTTCAAGATATACTCAAAGAGTGTGAATGTGTGCAGGCTGTTCGCATGTGTTTAGCTGTGTGTGTGTGTGTGTGTGTGTGTGTGTGTGTGTGTGTATAAAGGTCATCCAGCTAGCTAGCATGTGGTGGCAGCAAAGGTGTCGGTTTACAGAAGTTCAAAGAGGAAAGGAAAGGAGTGCTGAAGCTAAAATGAAAAATAGAAACAAGGAGATGAGGAGAGAGACGGAGGGAAGGAGAGGAGGGGAGACAAAGAGAGGAACTGAAGGAGAGGAGCTGAGGAAAGAAGAGGAAGAGGAAATGAGAAAGAGGGGGATGAGAGAAGAAATTAGTGAAGGAAAAGAGGAAAAAGAAGGCAAGAGGTTGAGAGAAGAGAAGGAAAATTAAAGACAAGTAGAGAGAAGATGAGAGGAGGAAGGAGAGAGATGAGATGAAGGGAGGAACAGAAGATTATGACAAAGGAGAGGGAAAAAGTGAAGAAAAGAAAAAGAAGATGAGAAATGAGAAATGAAAAGAAATGAAAAGAAAGAAAAGGGGAACAATGAAGAAGAAAGGAGAAGGGAGGAATGCACACAAGGACAGGAGGATGAAAGGAAACAAGGAGAGAGGAAAGACAAGAAAGTAGAAAGGATAAAATACACAACGAGAAGGAAAAAAGAGATGAGAAAGGAGAGATGGGGAGGTGGAAGGACCAGGAGAGGAGGTGATGGGGTCGAATGCTATCTTCTATTAATAGGACCCAACAGGCAGCAGGCTGGACGCCCATAAGAGGTCCTGACAGAGTGACCAAGTCAGCAGATCTAAGACCAGCTGACAGGAAGTCGTTTATTAACCAATCAGGTCAGAGAAGAGAGATAGAGGAGAAGGTGGAACAACAAGAGAGCAAAGTCTTCTTGGCTCAAACTGTGACCCCAGAACCAACCAATCAGAGAGCAGGAAACATGCCAAGTCAGCAGAGACACTATCCTACTGCGTGTGTGTGTGTGTGTGTGTGTGTGTGTGTGTGTGTGTGTGTGTGTGTGAGATGTTT
>JAPZDX010000013.1:1116077-1128761 GCA_029783625.1 Naso annulatus | reverse complement strand
TGCCCCTCCCTCCCTCCCTCCCTCCCTCTCTCTCTCACACACACACACACACACACACACACATTTAAAACCACAGCCCCATCAGACTAGTCAAGAAGTGGAAGAGCGAGTCGAAATTCCCCCCTCAGCAAGAAGTGTCTATCCATGAGAGAGAGAGATGTGCGGCTGTCGCCGAGGGCCCAGCTCGGCCTCAGTGTTGAATTTCGTAATGGAATGCTAACTGCTCATCCGGATCTCTCCTCCTCCTGCTCCTCCTCTGTCAGGAGGAGGAGGAGAGGACCGAAGACGACACATGTATGCGCTTTATCATCTCGGAAAAGCTTCCACTGCATGACCTAAAAGCACTCAACCGGTTGCAGGAGCTGCATCATTTAGCCACAAACTCATACAGGCATAAAAATAAATTAACAAATGTGTTCTTATGAAGACGAGGAGGCTGTCAGCCGATCAGAGATCACTGACGATGCAACAAAACTCACTACATGTACACTGTCAGAGTACCAGAGTATAAAAATATCGAGCACTGATTTAACCATGATAAAGCCGCTCAAGTCTCTGTAAAGTATGATTAAGTCTATGTTAATTTTCTATCATGGATAAAAGATGCATTGCAGTCACCTCATCAATACTTTCAGAATATTAAAGCGACTCCCCAGGAAGTACAAACACACTGAAAGTATCATTAATATACTCCTGAGTCGAACAAATTAGAATTAGACGCAAAGTGTTTTGCAATAAATTTATGGCTAAAATTGATTTAAATATACCACAGAGTCAGTAAAGGAAGTCACCAGAATATTTCAATCCCACTAAAGCACATTTAACCTGCTTTTTGTTGCCACAAACACACGTTTTTCAGAGTACTACAGAAGTTAAAAATAACCTGAGGAACTACCAGAAACTACCAGTTTTACGTACTTTAATGCAGAATAAAGTCATAAGAGAATCAACAACACAGAACATAAATACAAGCATAATCCACACAGACACCTTAAAGTCACCCTGAACTCAAAAACTCCTCAATGCACAAAAATCCTGCTTTGAATTAACAGTACATTCTCTGCAAGCTACTACGCATACTTGCTGAATACTGTTGTACTACAGAAGTACCATAAAACACAGTAAAGGTACTACACACTCTACTGACCACAAACACACTACGTTCTTCTTTATGGTGAAATATGAGAGCAGCTGACAAGCCATAAAGTAAATGTAGGCTATACTACAGACATATTCACTGATGTCAAGCAAAAGAAGAAACATGAAGCATCATGGAGACACAGTGAAGCTGCTACAGAGCTCAGCTACACACACCAAATCTGCTCAAATACTGTAAGTAAAGTGCACAAGTGGTGAACAACTTAAACTGAGATAAACTGAAAAATTCACCATCAAGCACATTAAACACAAAATGACACAAAACTGTACAAAAGGTCCCTGTTTTCAGATTACAAGTTAGTCATAAGGAACAAAAATGCTGTAAATTCACATTTAACTGCCATGAATGCACTTTGAACAAACGCAGTTTTCAAAGACACCATTACGTTACTCTAAACGCACTATTCATTACAGCAGCACGCACTAAAAGTCAAGAAAACGAGGTAGGTGAGGTGGATTTCCTCCGTAAAACTCGAGTTAAAGTTCCACAGTAGGGAGGTCGAGAGAGAGGTCGAGAGACATAGAGCCAACACGGGGAGAGGGAGAGGGAGGGAGAGAGAGAGAGAGAGAGAGAGAGAAAATCCCTAGCAACCATTATCTAAGCAGTTCAACCCTGAGAGCGGCAGGAGAAAAAAACTCATCAATTCATCTCCCAGCGAGTCAAACACTCGAGCCTAACCCCATCCATCAATCATTGACCCGGATCACTGATAACGGAGTCTCTTTGACACAGTAAAACGACATTATTAGATATTACGGCTCCGCCAGCATCCTCCGCCGTGTACCGACACGGAAAAAAGTCACGAGCAGGCCAGGGCGACAACTAGCCGCTCAAAAGTTCACAAAGTCGACGGTTCGTGGTTGGAAACGGTTTCAAGTGATAGAACAAGCCGTGAGTTACCGTTTAAAATGGAAGTTAAAGCGGTGGATGATGTCGAAAGAGAGAAAAGCGAGGCTAAGGAGGGGGGGAGGAGGAGGAGGAGGAGGAGGTGGATGCAACAGGCGTCACGTCGATGCTGCTGCTGGCTGCGCGTAACCGGAGACGGTGAAAAGTCTCTGAAACGCCGCAAAAGTCGCCAAGCAGCGACAAAATCTGAGAATAACGGCGCAGCCCGACGGTACCGGACGCAGTGTTGTCGTGTTAGTGCACTTTATAACTGAACAGGAGTCGGTTTCTAGCTAAATATGTCTGGGCAAGGTCACGGCAGCCGCGTCAAGCTAGCAGCAGTTAGCTAGAATGCGACCGGAAGCGGGACGATTCAACGTTCAAATTAAGAGTTACACTCGGGCACCTTTACGAATTTCGGAATTAAAACGCGTCCATAGTCAAAACGGGTTCAAATAAAATTAGTTAGAACACACATAAATAAATTTATTCAAGAATGTTGTTTAAACTCTGTAGCTTTCAGTCGACGCCATATTTACTTACTTTAGTAAATACGGAAGACAAAAACGTTTTGATGAGATGACTGTGTTACTGTTTTCAATTAAGAACTAAATACATATTTAACAGCCAACTGTTTGCATTGCAGATATGGTAATATTTATCATACTCGGAGAACTCTTGGAGACGCAACAATGGGCAAACCATCCCTCCATACTTTCTGTAAGGCAGCATCACTCACAAGTTTGTATTTCGGAAAATATACATTTTAATAAAAAAATTACCGGCAAATAAAAACATCGGTAAGGTCTGTCAGTTCAACGCATTCCCAAAACAATCACCTTAAATACACAGAGCACAGTAAGTCAGTGTACATTTACCCCTGGATCAACAGGTGGTTTTACTCTGAAAGTACAGGCAGGAAACGACCATGCTAGTCTCCGCTAGCTTGCTTGTGGTGTCTGGTAGCTTTACACATGGCCACTAGCAGCGAGGCTCCGACCAAAGTGCACCCGAGATATGGATGCTCGGCTCCGGCGGCGAGCAGACTTTGAACCCCCTCTTGCCACCCTCCCCGCGGGGCTAAGGCTCCGCATAACAGCCCCAAACGTGCACGCGGAGGATAAAACTGCACCAAAAGTCGAAAAAACAAGTTGTTTGTGATAATTAGCTGAAGTACGGTGAATGAGGAAGAGACCTGGGGTTGAATTCCACCGCTTGGATGCGCATCAAACTAGGAAGCAACACGGAGAGGAGAGAAAAAAAAACTCGTATCCCTCCCGTGCCGTCTCCACATCTAAGCCTAAACTTTATTTTAACAGCCACAACAAGTCCCAACTTTCCCCCAGAACCGAGCAACACGTCAAACATCGATCAAAGCGAGCGCGCAGAGCCAGAAAAGCACAAAAATAAAACGATGGAGAGGCTAAAAAAGCAGACTTACGCTTGACTTTGTTGGGGTTGGGCTGCTTGCGCCGAGACATCGTGGCGAGGATGATGATGGTGGTGGTGGTGGTGGTGGGGGCGACGATGATGATGAACGGCGGTGATGGTGGATGAAATAGGGGATGAAGAAAAAAAAGAAGGGAGAGAGAGGCTGCAAACTTGCTCCGGAGAGGAGAGGAATCAAAATGGCGTTTCCGAAGGGATGTGCAAACTTGGACAAACTTTACTCCGGCTTCTCCTCCTCCTCCCCTCCCCTCCCTCCTCCACCTCCTCCTCCTCTTCTGCTTCTCTTCCTCTCTCCTCTCCCGGAGGAAAAAAACACGGGAGCAAAGTATTTGTCGAGAGGAAAATGTTGTTTTCTTTTTAAGTGTCTTTTCTTGGACTTGTTGCTCGGACTCCCGGCGCTGTCCTCCCTCCCTCCCTCGGCGTGTCTCGGTGTCTCTCTCCCTCTAAACCTGATAAGTAAAGCTCATCACGTGTTGTCTCTCCAGTCTCCAAGGGGACGTGGCCACCAAGCATCTCTCTCTTCACGCACACTCACGCACGTTACTGGATTACTTCTTCGCGTTTCCTCGCGGTAACGAGCCGCTGACACATCGGCAGCGTGATGGAGGAAGAAATCATCCTTCTTTGTTAATAAACTAAAAGCTAGTTACGTCTCCACCGCAGCGGCGCTCTTTATTCTCACTTTTTTCATCTTTCACACTTTGTGCATCAAATCACGGAGTTCATGATAACATCCGACTTTTGAGTCAGACCGAAACTTTAACTTTCTCCTCCACAACATCCAATCAGCTGAAATATCACCACAAAGTTGATTTATCTCCAACTTTCACTCCGCTCTCCATCACTCCCCTCGACCGGAAGTTACTCGCTTTTCTTTCAGATGCTTTTATTTTCACATTGAAGCGCGACAAACGCGTGTTTTATCACAGACGAGCACTTCAAAGTACTAAAAGGTAAGAAACCATCTGCGCTGTTTGGCTGCCCTGCTCGCAGCCACACTGTAGAGGCAGCTTTCACACCTATCGCGAGGTTTCAGTGGCAGACGCGGGGACGGGGTGAGATATCGCGGGCTTTGAGGTGAAAGGAGGATGGATGTTAACCGTCGGCCTTGGGGGGTGGAAGAAACTGCTACTGTTTCTAGGGAGATGTCGGTGAAGTGAGGAGCCCACTTTGGAGAAGTAAGTGTCACATGTAACGAGTTCACGCGAGGTTTTAAAGATTACAGGAATGAAAAACACGATATATGCTGACATTTATATTTACATGCCTCCAAACACCAGAAAATCCTAATTTTGAGTGACACATCTCAGCACTTTGAAACTAAATAAGGTTCATTTCAAGGGCCTAAATAGGCCATGTGTCCGTTTGTTAACTACTACTAGTATTACCACTGGATTTAGGAAAATATTTACTTACTTACACATAAAATGTAATCCAACAATTTCTCTAGGCTATAGCTTAAAAGCACACTTTAGTGACATGAAGCCTAATATTCTAGTTAAGGAAGTCCTTTGCTAGATTTCCATAAGTAAAAATATCTTTAAGAGTAAAGTAATCCCCATATGTGTGTATTTATACATGATACATAACATATTCTGTATAAAGTAAGCCCATTTCATGCTATCCTGTTAAACTGTTCAAAGGAAATTCAAAGGAAAATGTTTCCCTCTGAAATTCTTATTTAAACTTTAATCAAGAGTAAAATATTTCCATCTTAAACTAATTTCATATAAATGTATGAACTTTTTCATATGTAGGCCAGCATCTGAGTTTTTATAAAAGTCAGTCCTTATTTGTATCAAAAGTTGTAAAACTAAAAATACTTCTTAGGCTATGTGAATTAAAAAAAATCTTAAACTATAAAGAAAAGTTATGTTGCTAAAAACTTGCCTCACTTTTTGATTAGCAGCTTTCCACCATTTACAGACGGACAGCAGTGATGAGGATGTGGTGTGTGTTTGTGTGTGTGTGTGTGTGTGTTTGTGTGGATATAAATAACTCCAGCAGCAGGAGCTGCAGCTCTGCTCTCAGGTTGGACTTAAACTCCCAGCAGTGAAGCTGGAAACTAAATTTAAACCTCTCAGACTTTCATTGTTAAATTTAGTGTGAGCGGCCCGACTCGTCGCTCGCTGCATGTCGAGTTCCTCTCCCACATTCCTGCCAGGCCTCCATCTCCAGATACAGACCCCTCCTCCCATCCTCCTCTTCCCCTCCTCCCATCATCCCCTGCTGGAGAGAGGAGCACACAGGCATCTCTCCTCCCATCACACCCCTCCTCCCCTGCAGGCGGCTGCAGCGGAGCAGGAAGAGTTTCTCTGTCTGTCTCGGGCTGGTTCTGCCTGTTGCTGATGAAGGACAGGGAGGGAGGAGGGGCTGATGGGAGGACTGGGTGTTACCAGCACTTTGGTTAGTAGCTGGATGACTTCAAATAGTGCAGTTAGTTTTGGTGAGGAGGCTTTTTACATCTTGCAGCCAACTTTTACAATTAAAGATCGGTTCTACGTGTGGGGAAAACCCGTCATTTGCTTTCTTCACAACAACTGGATGAAAAGATGAATATAAATCTCATGTTTTTTTGTGTGTTGCAGGCCCACAGAGCTGGAGTCAGGACATGGTCAGCATATGGTGCATTCCATTTGGTCTCAGAAGTCAGAATTTCCAAGTTCAGAGTCATCAGGAAGTGAGAATTCCAACTCAGAAACTCTGAGAAACTTTAGTAGTCAAAGATCGAAATCCAGCACGGCAACTCTGTGCATTAACAATGAGAAATCTGCACATTACGCTGTTTATTAGCCAATAAGCCTTGCTTTTGTGTCGTTACGTTGGTCAGACTGACAGTAATGTTCAACTTCTATCTGTGGACATGTTGTTTAGTTGCTTTTACACGCAAAAACTATCACATAATGTGTTGTTATTGGCTGGTGGCTAACAGTGCTAACAACAACAATAGCTAACAATGGCTCCTCGTAACTGGAACGGGGTCAACTCGGATTTGACATCACTCCCAGGTCCAAAATCCGACTTCAGAGGTAAATGGAACACAACATTAGCATAGCATAAAGACTGGAATCAGGAGGGGGGCAGCCATCTTGACCCTGGCTTAAGGTCAAAAGTAACCCAACAGCACGTCTGAAGCTGAACTGATAAACATGTTACATGTTGTGCTTTGAGCTAAATGCCAATGTTAGCATGCTAGCAAAATCTGAATTGTCTTTTTTGCCCTAAAATGTGTCTTGTGCCAGACAGTGGACTCTGATCTTACATTATCAGTGTAAGTGAGCAAGTTGCCTTTTAGAACCATGAGGGCTCATAGACCAGGAGCCTGTGTCCTGTTTCTGTGGCGTAAGGCAGCGTGATGTACAGGTACACCTACTGGATGTGATGCCAGTATGTCACACAGACTTAACCCCAGTCCAGCCCTTGATGCTGAGTGCCAAGCAGGGGGGCATCAGGTACCATTGTTATAGTCTTTAACATGACCCATCTGGGGACTGAATCCTGACCTCCCAGGCCACATTTAGACCAGAGCAGATCTACTAAAAACGAAAAAGTCTTCCCTTTACGTCTTTAAAAAAATCCTTGTTTACACGAACAACCCAGAACACTGTAGTAAGCATGCCATGTCGATAATTGGCGACGGTGTAACTTTGTAATGACATACCGTCGGAGCTGCTTAAAGTTGTTAACTTCCTGTTGCAGCTAAGCCCTAAGCGGCCACAAATGAAAGAAATTCAGCTGTAGACCGACTTTAAAATTATTCTACCAGCACTCAAATTTGCCTCAATAGACTGTCGTCATATTCAACCCGCTTTGGGTGCACTTTGGAGTGTTTAATCAGAGTTCGGTAGTGGCTACTGCGGAATGCATTGACTTGTGCTAGCATTAGCATTAGCATTAGCATTAGCGTAGTCACTGCTGTCACAGGCTTTGCGGTTTGCCAGTTCACACAGCTGGAAAGAAGGTTGCCTCTTTTAAAAGATTACACCCTGGCACCGGTTTCAAACACTTGCTGTTTCAGGGATGCCAGCATGCTGTTGTCATGTGAAAGAAAGGACGAACCGCGACAAAAGTGTTTTGTTTGATGCCAAAACTTGCACCATCTACACGGGGTCCCAAACCTTAAGGCCTCTGAGGCCTCTGAGCTGTTGTTATCAGGAACACAAACATCATAATTAGCATGTCGCTCACAATGTTAACATGCTAATGTTTAGCAGTTTAGTTTTACTGTATTCACCATCCTTATTCAGAATGTCAGCACGCTAAGATTTGCTGATTAGTGTGAAAAGATAGTTTGTTTGTTTCCTGAAGCAGTTTAAATGAGCCGTTTCCTGGTTAAAAGCTGTTGTTTAACTTGTTTTAGTGTTGGAACATGAGAGGACACTACTAAAAATTCGGCGATTGTCTCTTTTAAAACGAGCGTTTTTCATCGGATTGTGAAAGCACTTGATATTCCCCTGAGTTTCCGTTGTTTTCAGCCATTGATAGCTGGCAGTGGCCTCAGCAAGGGGCCCCAGCTCTCGTGGCTGCACTGTTCGTCATTATATTGCTTTTCAATATTGTATATAATTGTAAATTTCTTTATTATAAGGCTTACTGTGCAAAAAAACCCCAAACTTCTCCTTTAATCCTTGCAGAAACAAAAGGCTACCAGTCCTGAAAAATAAACCACATCCTGTTTATTAAAGAGGCACTCTTGAGTTTATGACAACCAGGCTAACAGTTTCCCCTGCTCCCAGGCTGTATGCTAAGCTAGGCTAATCACGTCCTGACAGTAGACAGACAATTACTGTCTCCGCAAGTAAAGTGAAAACAGTTGGTTTGTACACGAGTGCGCAGTTTTGTTTTACAAAGTAAAAGTCTGAAAAATTATTGAAACTATTTTTATTGCTATTTTTGCGTCAGTGAAAGACGAGCATGTCTTCCTCCACGGCTATAGACTTTATTAACTTTTGTCTGTCAGAGACCTGCGGGTTCAAACCTCCTGATGTGATGAAAAGAATCTGATAGAGAAGCAGAACAGAAACAGATCTGTGTGTACTGTTGACATATGAAATACAGGCAGAGGAGCTCAGCTGAAACAGACTGCAGGAGACTCCATTTCATTATGGACACCACACACACACACACACACACACACACAGCCAGAAAAGCAGCTAACGGCATTACATAACTAACCCAATCAGTGCTTTTCACCTCAACTGGCCACTTTTCAATTCAAATTAATCTATTGAGATACAACGGCCCATCCACCACGCACACACTCACACACTCACACACACACACACACACACACGCATTCTTTAGACAAAGCTCAACAAAATGAACAGCTCACTTAAAGTTTCTGAACAGCTGAAAGTTGAAGGCTTCATGTTTTGGGTTTATCTCACGGGTTTTCAGGCGTGCTTCACGCTTCACACTTCATTTTATTCAAAACTGAACCATCTAAACAAACTGATGAACAAATCGCCATGAAAGTTGGTTTAGATATTCATTCATGGTCCCATGAGGAGGAACTCTAACAACTCTGATGTAATTAAACATCAGAAAACTCCCATCAGCTGCAGCTTTACTCTTTCTTCATGGACGATCAGCAAATATTAGCATGAACACAAATATTAACACCCTAAATTATGACTTGCTAAACATCAGCATGGTCTTGGCATTAGCATTTCCATTGTTAGCACGTTAAAGTTAGCATTCGGCTCAAAGCATCATTAGCCCCATTTACACAGCCTTGTCAATTCTGTGCGTCTTTTCTCTGCCTCGCCGTGTGTGTAAAAATTACAGAGGAGGATTTGGGGATCAATTTGGATCCGTCTCCACAGAAAGTATCAAAGCCGCACTAGAGTCGAGCCGGCATTTGTGTGAATGGGTAAGACAGTGGGCCGCGTCAGGGGCCTTTATCTTAAGAGTTGAGAGAGTAAACTCAAGGGAATTCAACAGGATTATAATAGGTGGATATTTATGACTATTTTACATTATTGTCAGAGTTTTCTGACAGTTTTCACACAGTGTAATCGCTTCTTTAACTGTTTGTGGTGCGTGTCGGGCATTCTTCTTAACAGAGGAAGCTGACACTGATGTCACAGCGGTCGCATCTCCGTTGAATCTGTAACTCCAGCTCACTGTATAAAAAGACAGACTGGAGCGACTTAAAGTCTGCGATGCTCAAACTCTGTGAGTTAAACATGGCAGATAAGTGGCGAGCCTTCGGTGCGGCGCTGATGTGGAGTCTCTGTGAAAAGGGCTGCAGTGTTCCCTCACAGAGCTGCTGGTCAGTCGTCGACTCTGACGACCCTGAACGTTCAAACCAACACACAGGACCAGCAGCACGATGTTTAACTGTGTGTTAGCCAAAAAGCTGCATGTGAACTAAACGCAAAGACCACAGCATACCTGCTGCATACCAGCAGGTGGCGCTAGTCTGTATTCCTCATTCTAAAATAGAAACCAGAAGCTCTAGCACTGCAGATATGTAGACCGTTGGGATGATAAAGCATTGTTTGCTTACCACTTAGACCATTTCTGTAAAATAAGTAGATTTAATACAAAAGTTGTCTTGTATTAAAAGGCTGCAAGTCTTCTTATTTGTATCATTTAAGAACTGTATATGATGTAAGATGCATTTTTGTGATTTTGCTCTCGAATGAATTGGACTTTGTTTCTCATCTGAAAACAGTTCTCAGTATTTTTCTTCTTGGTTTTCAACAGAAAAGTCTTTAGATTTGTCTCTTAAATGTATTTTAATAGAAGCACAAATGTTGAGAGTGTTAATGACACTTTTTTCCTCAAAAACACTTCACTGGTTTTACTTCTACACGCCTTTTTTGTTCTTTCTTTTCCATTATTAAGACAAATTTGTTCCTAATCTGCTGGTAAGTCCAGTCTGTGAGGTTGATCTAAAATATGAAGTCTGTCGCTCCTTGTTTCATTGGGGACCATGTGCTCATTTCCATCTTTCTGTTTCTGTCAAGTCTCAAACAAATGACTTACAAATACACTTCCTTTATTTTACTAAATTTAAAACCAGTTTGTTCTGTTTCTCTCTGGGAGGTGTGATGCACTGAGGGACAAAAAAGAGAAAAAATACTGAAAAAAGTTTATCTCTCTTTTTGCATCCCAGCCTGGAACCCAGAGACGCAGAAGAGAGTGTGATGTTATTTATTGGACTGTAACCATGGAGCTGTTGCCCAGGAACAAACCATCGCCAACAAAAGGGTGGATTCATCCATTCATCCAGCGGAGAGCAGGAGGAGGAGGAGGAGGAGAGGCATCCCCAAACTCAGTTGAGCCGCAGAAAGGAGATCTGAGATGCAGGGTTTCCCAACACACAGTGACTGTGAGTTGACACAGTTGTTGTTGATGAAACTTTAAACACTCCTCCTCCTCCGCTCCTCATTGGAGCATTGTCCGGACAGGCAGGCGGGCAGGCAGTCACATGAAGCCAACACCTGTCGGCAGTGTGGGGGGATGACAGCGAGCACATGCTGCTCTGTCTCACTGTTTCCCCACCAGCTTTACAAACACATGTGCGTGTTCTCCTCCTCGTCCGCTGCAGCCTGCGTCTCTGCTCCGTCTGCAGACGCACACATGTGCTCTGAGGCTGCAGCAGCACGGGAGCCAGGATGGTGCTGTGGGGGAGAAGAGGGGGAGGGAGGAGTGGGGGAGGGAAGGAGAAGGGAGGAGGGGGTGAAAAACCGGTTTCCAATAGTGACGGATGATTTGTAGGTAACAGTTGTTTGCCTTGCAGCCTGAGGCCGCCCCGCTCAGCCACGGAGAGAGAGCGAGCGAGCAGCGTGCAGTGTGAGAGCAGCTCAGACTGAACAGCAGCTGAACGCTGAAAATTAAAGCTCACTGCAGAGCTGGTTTGTTTTTGCAGCGAGTTTCCCTCTGAGCACCTGCTCTTTGAAAAAGTCAAAAACATTAAAGTTGAAATCTGTAACTTTATTTTTTAAGGAATAATGGAGATGTGTCAGTCCTGGTGTGGGTGGAGACACCATGCAAGAGACGTTGCTTAAGACTGATGACTGACAGAAAAGAGACAGGAAGTGATGCTTTGTCTGCCATTTTTGTAGTTTCACACATCAACATGACTCTCCATACAAGTCACCTGCTAAATAGCATACTTTTACTTTTAGTGTGTACTGCAGATACTCTCAGAAAACACAAACTGTTGCATGCAGAGACAAACTACTGATGATACACCTCAAACTTTGAGATCATACAAACAACACAATGTATTTACTGTACAGATAAATCGCAAAATATTTGTAGCTGTCGTCGGCAGATGGACTGTTGTCTGTTTGTGATGTGATGAATCTTCTGCTGTGCAAAGAATTGTGGGTCAGAATAACCAGTAATAAAGCACACCTCCTCACAATCTACAGTTATGATGGAGGCCAAACGTGTCAGGAACCTCTGACTTGAATAACAGACTTTGGCTGAAAAGAGGCGTCCTCTCAAGTTGAATTAGTAACTACAGAAACTCTGAATGAATGTGATGGTCAGAAAATAGAGCAGACCTTTACTTTGACAGGACACGAAGGAAATGCACCAAAGATACAAATATGTGACAAACGGCTGTATTTTTACAACACAAAGTGTTTTACGAGCTGGACAGCCACCCAAGCCACACAGCCACCTCGAAACTGCAGGGAGCTGATCATGAATCAATACAAAAATGATCAATAATTTATATTTATATCAGAGAGCAACAGGAAGGAAAATGCTGCACAGACACCAGAGCAGCAGTCAAAACTCGCCTCCACCCTGAAAATATTTGAGACTTTTACTTTCAATGACCCAATGGTGTTTTCTCCAGCGCCACCCTCAGGACAAACTTCACATTTTCAACTATTTGATGAACTCACGGGGACCATTAAAACCTGCAGTGTTTGAATGTGTGTGTGTGTGTGTGTGTGTGTGTGAGAGTTTGGAGGGGGGGACACTAATGTGGTATCTGGACAGACGAGTTTTGTGATGCTGATAAATTAGATACAGTTACCATGACAACGCCCCCTGGGGACAGGGGATAAGGGTGTGGACAAATATGAAACTGTGACCTCAGACTGTTTACAACTTTACTGTGAAAACTAACCCGCCTTTTAAAATAAAAATATGTTTTAAATACATTTATATCTAGTCTATAAATACAGTTTTAAATCAATCTGACCTTGAGGCTTCACTTTGGC
>JAPZDX010000013.1:1097567-1110876 GCA_029783625.1 Naso annulatus | reverse complement strand
ACACACACACACACACCCTGTTATTACAGTGTCTATTTGTAAAACCACAGATTTACAGGTCATCTCCACTGATGACACTGCTCACTCTGATTGGCTGGCACTGCCACAGTGAAGCCATGGTCATGGAAGCGATTGGCTGTGACTCCGGTGTAGAAGATGACGGTTCCAGCCAGGTGAGCTTGGACCGTTTTGGGGAGTTCACTCTGGTTCAGGAACTCCACAGCCAGGTCCACGTCCTGACCCAGGTGGACCTGCAGAGACGGATGGAGGGACGGAGGAAGAGAAGAAATATTTTCACGGTGGTCGCTGCAGAAACAGATTTTTACTGCCACAGTTCATTTTTATGCCTCCGCGCCAGCGATAGCCAGGGCGGCAGGCATTATGTTTTCAGGCTGTCCATCCGTCCGTGAATGCCATATCTCAAGAACAATTTGATTGATTTTCTTCAAACTTTGCACAAATGTTCATTGTGACTCAAGGATGAACTGGTTAGATTTTGGCGGTCATAGGTCAAAGGTCAACGTCACTGTGATGTCACGTTTGTCTAGGCCATGTTTGAGAACATAATATCTCAGAAAAGCCTTGAGGTAGATTCTTCAAATTTGGTTTAAAGGTCCACTTGGACTCAAGGATGATTTCTTTAGATTTTGGAGGTCATAGGTCAAAAGTCAAGGTCACTGTAACGTCACTTGTGTATAGGCTATAATTTTGAACTGGAATAAATGGTGCAAACACAAATGAATAGCAAGAATTTTCTTCAAATGGCTGTCAGCTTTTCACGATGTAACACTACCACAAACACCAACAGCCACCCTTTCTCCCAGACCACACTGTACTGACTGTCCACCAATGGCATGTTGCGTGGAGGCATATAACCGCCAGGCAGTTGTTCTAGTTCATTCTTTTTTAATGATTCTTTGCATTCTGTGTGAATCTTCTGTTTATTTTCTCCGTCAGCTGATTGTTTGCTTTGCAAAACATCTGAAAATGGCAGAAAAAAGTCAACACATCTTTAGTACAGAAGGACAGACATGCACACAGATATGTCACCTGTTCAGCAGTGAGGGTGACATACAGCTGGGCTTCAGCCAGCTCTGAGTGATCCCTCTCACAGCCGTATTCCTCCGCCCGGTTCATCGTCCTGATGTCCTCCTTGCTGCCTGCACACAGAGAGATGCTCAGAACCGACGCAGCTCCTCCCAGGTCGTTTATGTATTTGTTTTAATAATCGTGGCCGTGTGTGTGTGTGTGTGTGTGTGTGTGTGTGTTACCTTCATGGTACTTGTAGGTGTGTGTAATGTCCTCAGGTGCTGTGCTGCCCATAGCCTTGGTGCAGATGAACTGTCCAATATGAGTCTTTTCCACCCTGAAGGGACTCAGACTGCCGTAGCGGTCCCGCTTGTAGAAGACCACATCACTGTTCACCTGGAGGAAAGAAAATACTCAGATTTATTAAAACACAAACTTTTACTTCAGCATTTTTCCCTGAGCACAAATTGAAGGCAGTACTTTTAACTGTAACTGTCCAGGCTGTGGTACTGTTTCTTTCACAAAAGTGAAGAATTTGAGGACTTCTTCTTCTCTTTTTATCCTTAAGAGAAAATGTTAAACTGACCTCAGCGAAGACGAATCCACAGTCAAACGGGTGACACAGCAGACCGTCCTTGATGGCAGCAACTGAGGCCGGGCCGCAGCGAAAATGTCCTATAAACCAAACAGAGACTTGTGTTAATCATCCACCTGTCTTAAAATGTCCATCTGTCTTCCTCTTCCGTCTGTCCTACCATCGCTGGTCTCCTGTGGCGTGGCGTCAACCACCTGCCATCCTCCGAGGCCTGGCGGCAGGTCATGACGCGCAATACACACCTCGTTCCAGCAGTGGTAGTTCCTACAGAGACACATGCAAGTTATTTGTGAGCAGTCAGAATGAGAGAAGTTGTTAATTTTATTCCTTTGTAGACTGATTAAGTGTGTGAAGTTTTACATTCAGCAGTTTTTGGACAATCTCATCGATGCAAGGAGGACAGCACACAAACACACGCTCCCTTCAGGTGGAAAGAAACTACCGGAAAGTACTATGCTTACATATTTAGATGCAATTTCAAAGTACTTTATTATTTCAATTTTTAAAAACTTATTGTACTAACATCATTTTGTAAGAATTTAATCATATTAAACAAACAACCCTGTTTGTCTCCATGATGAGCTGTTTGTTTGTTTTCTTGAGAGCAAAACTGCTTCTAGTTTGAATCATCATTTTGTAAAATTTAGGCAGGGTAAGCAAAGACAAAATGGCCTTGTTTGTGTCTCCTAGCAACAGATGTGACTGAAAGGCCTTTGGACCAACCAGATGGAGTCTCTGGTGTGGCGTTTGTCCGGCGTGCCGTCAGTCTTGAAGATCAGGTCGGTCTTCAGGTTGCCCGTGTTGTCGTGAGCTGAACTGAAGTTGGTGATGACTCTTGCCGGGACACCGAGACAGCGGAGGACTGCGGGGACATGAGATATGACTCACTGACATCAAACATTACACACTATATGAACTCACATCACATTTCACAGCCAGACAAAAAACAGACTGATGGTTCGGCTTCCCTTAAATCTAAAGTGATGATATGTCTCATTTTTTCTCTTTATGGCTGTAAAAACTGCCTGTGCCTTTCAAGTGTTTATCAGCTAAACCATGCATGAAGTTACCTGTAACTCCCAACATGAACACTAGCATCTTACCGGAGTAACATAACTGTACAAAGTCTTACAGGTGTTGAAGACTCCAGCGAACACCCAGCACTGGGCGAAACACACCGGGACTCCGGTGTTGGCGTACTGCTGCAGGATCTTGACGCTGCCAGTCCAGGATGTGGGCGCAGTGCCCATGGAGAAGTCGTCGCTCCAATTCCCAACCAACACACCGTTATCATCCTGAGAGTTAAACTGAGGGAGGACAGAGGTCAAAGGTCACATTGATCCTTAGAGGAACAAACAGACAACCAGTTACAAAAATATATGCTTAGAATAGCATTATGTATGTGCTTCACTACTTGGCTCAGCTGTGCTTTGAGCTAATACTCACAAATTCCATAAAGGTACAGTTAGCATGTCAACGTGCAGATTAAACATTGGATGTTAGTGTGCTGTTAGCATTTGATAACATGAGAACAAGTCAGAGACAAAAACAATGACAGTTATCAAAATTTGCAAAATTTAAAGTAGAGTCAGTAACATTTTCCTAAAAAACAAAATACAGACTGATACAAAATGAATTCTGCTCAGTCATCACTTCTGATCCTCTGTGCATGTGTGGCAGTGAATGTGTCTGCAGAGCTCCGCCCTCTGCCCGTGTTTGGATGTTTTGGTTTAATCTAGGTGGTGAGTTGGTGTGTTTCCTCCAACCAATGACAGTGCACAGGCGAGGTTGAGAGTTAATAAAACACAGCGGCTGGATGCTGTTCAGACCAGAGAAAATGGCAGATGCAGACATAGTGATGAAGAAAAGGAAACATAGTCAGGTGAAATGTCAAGCAAATAAAACTTGTTCCGGAAATAGAGCAAATCTCAGTTTGGCTTTCAGCCGCTTTGGAGCACTGAAGGAGAGGCAGGGGATGGCGTTGGCGTTGAGCTCAGGAGGAGGGACCTAGTTGAAATGTTGTGCTTACAAGCTGCAATGAACAAATACTGCTGACTTTGCCTTTAAGATATAAATCATATTGATTGCTTTTATTACACTATTAACAATAAAATGTAAAACCTGACAAAAACATGTTAGCATAATGATTTTGCATGTGTGTGTATGATTTAATGTTTCTTTGCTAGCATGCTTATATCGACATGGTAAAGTCATACACTTGGCATAGCAACTTAGCATCCTTCCATCCAGCTGTTAGGATATTTTGCTCTGATGGACAAAGCTAACTCACTAAAAATGTGGGGGGAAAAAAAGCCTGACTTTTATTGTATAAATGAGCTACAGCCGCAGTGTCATGTGACTGACCAGCTCACACTGAGTGGACATGTCAAATTAAAGTCAGCAGATGAATTAGTTTTTACTCTGTGTTCTCTCACCATGGCGGATCCTTTCCGGATCAGCTTGATGATGTTTCCTCGGTTGTAGATCGGCATGTGAGATGCATCCAGGATGTAAATGCAGGCGTCCAATACGCCACGCTCAAACTGCAGAGAGGTAACACATCATCTTTAAATCTGTTGTTTTTGATCAGTTACGATATGATGTGTGTTTGTTATGTTTTCATGCATACCTGTCCATACATCCAGTTGCGGTGTGACAGAGAACCAACCGAACCCTGAAAGATGACACCGGTGTCATTAAGGACGTACTCCTTCCGTCCAGCTTCATCCGCATAAAACACGTCATCGTCTGCAAAGAGACAGACACAGTATTTTCACACCAGTATCAGAGGAAACGAGGGAATCTGAGACTCAGCTCATGAAACCCTCTAAAACGTTAAAGTGTCTGTATGCTGTTGCCAAGGAGCTTTTCTGAAACCCTTTACACCCTTGTGATGTCATAACTGTGGGCGGAGTCATGATGACCAAAACTACTTCTTTCCCTTTTAAAGAGAAGGAAACTGTATGAAACTGTATGAATAGATTAAATCAAACAGAATAGAAAAATTTACTGGAATACAACACACTGAATTAATATGTATTTTCTGTTTATGTAGTGTCTGCATTTTGACCAAAAAAAAAAAAAAGGAAAAGGGTGTTTCTCTGGTTCTGCTTTGTTTATTTGAATCTATTTGTTGTTATAAGACTGCAATTTTTGGAGCAGTCTTTATTGAAACTCAACTTATTTCCAAAATTCTCCTTTAGTACAAAACAGATTATTTTTAGGTCGAGTAGTGCTAAAACTTAACACTAGGAGGCAGTACACGGTCAGCAGAAGAGTTTGTACCTGGACACCAGGCGTTGAACAGCAGGTACAGGTCAGTGGTGGCGTCCCTCCTGGTTCGTTGCATGCCGCTGGCCGTCACGATGGCCACATAGGTACGGAACTTCCCCACAATGGCGTTGGCTGCCGGCGTGACACCCAGAACCACCGACTGACCCTGCATCTCCAGAATCCTCCCTGACCACGGACCACCATGACGGTGACCAAAGGTCACCGCCACCAGAGAGCCCTTACTAGGTGAAGGGTTGGAACCTGAGGGAGGAAGAGGAGGAGGAAGAGTGATGGAGAGGAGGGAGAGCAGCTGACAGTAAACTCACTGTTTTGGAAATTAGAATATTAACAGAATAAAAAAAATGATGAAAGAAATGTATTTGTAATTTTGTGTAATTATGAGATGATTTAAGCAGAACAAACATTTGAGATCTTCATTTAATGGAGCTGACGCACAGTGAACATCTAACAGACACAGCAGCTCTGTGTGTGTGTGTGTGTTTTCTAATGATAGAGCCATGAGGGATTGTGTGTGCTAATTAGGCAGCCAAATGAATGTGATGCTGCCTAATGAACTGACAGTCATCTAACTGTTCGTTAGGTGACTATTAATGAATGGCTTTTAATCAGCTAATTGGTTAACGAGGAAGCTTTGAATGTTGGTCTCCGGTGGGCAGAGCTGCAGCCACTGAGCGCGCTCTGTAACAGAAACCCCACCTCCTCCGTCTGGGTCACTGAAACAGACTGAAGACGTTCAGTTTAGTGGGAAAACGTGAATGACATGAGATTCATTCCAGTGTAGAGAGTAAAACCAAAGCTGAGATCACTAATCTGGCAACCTGCCACATCACTGGGTGGCTTCCAGTCTATATGCTAAGATAAGCTAATGTAATCTAAACTAAGATAAGATAACCTAATCAGAGCTAACCATTTCCCCTGATTTCAGTGTGAATTGGTGACGGCCGGTTGAACATAATTAAATATGAACATCAGATGGACACTCATCAACCGGAATTTGATTCAACCAATCAGAAAGTAAAGCGAGTAAGTAGCTTTTAAGAGCCATGAAAGTCATAGGCCAGGAGCCTATCTCCTGATTCTGTAGATTAAGGCTGCTACATGTACGCCTGCACATGACACAAGTATGTCGCAGAGTCTGACCCCCAATCCAACCCTTGATGCTGAGTGCCAAGCAGGGAGGCATTGGGTACCATTTTTATAGTCTTTGATATGACTCAGCCGGGATCGAACCCCGACCTCCCAATCTTAGGGCAGACACCCTAACCACTGAGATGGTCCCAATCAGAAGTCATGTTTAAACCACACAAAGACAACCAGCCCATCAGAGAGAAAGAGAGCTTATTCAAACAGCCGGTCAAGAGCCAACAAGGCAGAAACACAAGTCCTGGCTGCAGCTGCACTCTGAAACAAACCAATGGGAAGTGAGATCAGAATCAACACTCACCAATCAGGAACTCGAGCTGGAAGTCGTCCTCGGGGCTCAGCGGGCGGCTGAAGGTGACTAGAACAACGAACTCCAGACCACGACGCACCACCAGGTTCAGGGTATCGTAGGCGGTTGTGTAGTGGTTTGGCTTGTTGACCGGCTGACACATGTCTACGCTATCCACTGACAGAGGCGCTGAGGGACGAGTAAAGCCCACCAGGTTACTGATTATTAATCAATGAACGATTGATATCTGGACACAAACTGATAAAAGACAAATCAATCAAACTGATCTCACCGCCAACAGGTGCATATCCTCTGGGCGTGGCCTCGTCTTCAAAAGGTTCAAACTCTGGAAAATCATCTTCATCAATCACAAGGTTGGAGGTCGGCACCTGAAAAATATTCCAAGTGATAAAATAATCAAAGCGTGACATTTAAAACTGAAAGAAATGAATTTAAAAATTAGCAGAAATATAAAATATTTTCTCCAGCTCAGAGAGCATTATTGTGTCTTTGTTTTCAGTGAGAGAGTACCGCCTCATTGTAGCGCCCCCTGTGGGTGTTTCGTTGGTTGACTGAGCTGGACATGATAGTTGAAAAGTCAGAGGTCACACTGAAGTCACTGACAGAAAAGAAAAATATATAACACACACACACGCACACACACTTTCAAATGACATGTGAACCACAAAACAGTCAATGAAATCACAGAACAAAGAAAATATAAAAATATAAATGAAAAATGTTCATTCAATTGTACAGATTAAAAAAAATCCAAAGAAAGAAATTTGGAGTGTTGCTGCCTTTAACTCTTTCAGCTGAGTAGAAGAACTTACTGTGATAGTTCAGATTTTTAACATATATGTATTTTGGTAGCTGTATTCTTCCTGTGTATTATTTCGCCAAACGTAGGAAAATTTCCTGATGTTTTGTAAATATCATTTAGAAATCTGATTTTCTACTTTTGCTTCTTTCCCATTAAAAAAACACATCAGAGCAAATGTGAACATTTCAGATACTTTGAGCTGCAAAAATATTAAATGTGCAGCTAAAAAAAATTTACTTTAAGAATTGACCTTTTATCTTTGCATTTCCATAAACAATATGTGTGTGTGTGTGTGTGTGTGAGTGTGTGTGTGTGTGTGTGTGTCTCACCGCTCAGATGGAGGAAGAAGTTTGTCGAGTAACTGATGGTCAGATTGACTTCAACATCAGTTTATATACACATGCTGCTTCCTCTTTTGACACACACGCACAAGCACACGCACAAGCACACGCACAAGCAATCATTACACTTAAATACCACTTCGGAATGCTTTCACTTAACTTGAGTATTTCCATTTCATGCACATTATGGGCAAAACAACACATACAGGCATGTGTCGTTTTAATTTATTTGTCACTGACAATAAAAGAAAAAGTAACAGAAAAAATTATTTCCATGGAAGTACACAGTATTAGTAAAGTAGTAGTAGTATTATAGTAAAGTAGTCATTCAACAAAGTATCGTCTTCTAAAGTGATTTATTACTGCCGAATAACATATTATATAGATATATTTATTTTTTTACATATTTCTTACAGATTAATGACAAAGAACAGCATCAGATCATATAAGCACATTGTTACTGTATTTTTTTTTATGCTAAAGCATCTAAAATTACAGTGAAATGTAGAAAAGAAAAATAAAATTTAAATATTTTACTACAATTATTTGATAATACAATTATTTGAGAAATGTAAGTAAGATGTCAGTTGTAATGTTCTTTCAGTTCTCTTTGAGAGGAATGAAAGAAGTCTGATATTTTACTTTTCTACCCAAAAAACAATCAAATAAAAACATATGACCTCTTACAAAGTCTGACATCACTGTAGGAAAATACTGTGATTAATGAAAAGAACTGCTTAAAAGAGAAAGAGTGAGTAAACACACACACACACACACACACACACACACACACACACACACACACACACACACACAGAGCAACAGAACATTGAAGTGTGTGTGTTTGTGACCTTGAAGGTCAGAAACTCTGACCTGATCGACAGAGACATGAAAGTTGAACTTGAGTAAGTTTATTGTGAACTATTGACCAGTTTTGGAAAAATTTACTCAAAATCAGTGACATAAATCAAAAAATGTGATTGTGTTTATATTCAGATCTTTGCTTTTATCCTTTTAAAGATGTGGTTACTTTGTATGAGCAATGTTGTGAAGTAGCTCAGTATATTTACTCAAGTTCTGTGCTTAAGGGCAAGTTTTAAGGTACTTTATGTCCATTTTAGGCTCCTGTAAGCTTCTGCTTTAAATCCGCTGCACTGAATTTGAACAGCTTTAGCAGAGCTGTTACGAACACACACAAAGAGGCCCGTACTTATCATGAATGGTGCAAATCACTTTAAGTTTGTTGTGTTCTGAGAAATAAACAGAATTTGTGTTTCAGTTTGAGATTTAATCACACAAAGTTGTGAAGTCTCATATTTTTGGGAGGAAAGTTGTTTCCTCTGCAGGAACTTCCTCTGACCTCGACCTTCAGGCCGTGAGGTCATCCTGACACGCTCCTGCTCATCGGTCAGATGACCAGTGCTCTGCGCCCTGTTTCTTGACTGACAGGCTCTGACAGGACAATGAAGAAGGTCACCACCGCTGCCATGGCAACAATGTGAGGAGTGAAGACGTGGTACTGTGAAGTGAATCTGCGCGTCTTCGTGAAATATTCACTCGTAGAGCATCGACGCAGCCTTGTCAAAAACAAATATTGCATTGATATCAATCAAGGAACTGCAATGGAGGCTGTTTAACAGTAAAATAATTAAATCCCATGATCCCATGCTGTGTCATGATGTCATCAAACTACGTCTTTTGTTCTTACTTTTGATAGAGACACCTCTAGTGGCAGAGGTTTTTGTGTGTTTGAGACATTTTGTGTTTTATCAAAACACATTTTTTTTCTTTTTACATGTAATTTTTGGTGTGAATGTCACAGAGTTATATCAGCACGTAAACGACAATAAAACCAAACATCACATCTGTCTTCAGCTGCGACGTCTCATCAGTCGCCATACGACCTGATGAAACACTGCAGGTGATTTTTCTTTACTCTCTCATCTTGAAAACAAAGTCTTCGTCCCCCAGAGGACGAGTCACCGTCTCTCACCTCCGACAGGCTTTAATCTGTCTGACTCATCAGGACTGACTGAGGGTTATTATGGTCTGTCAGCAGATCTGCTCACGTCTCTGCAGGAAAGTACAGGGAACATCCAAAACAGCAGGATGGAAAAATGGACAGGACAGATAGAAGGAACAAAAAAAAGAAAAGAAAAAGAAAGTCATGATGTTATCCATGTACCCAAAGTGTCTCCAATCATTACGTGTCACCTCTCTGCTGTCCACTGCCAACAAACAAAATCATACCCTAAAATAAAATGAACAAAAAAATTCAAGGACACAGAAAAAGAAGGACAAAAAAGGACAAAAACAGACAGATGAAACAGAGGATACTGATGACAGACACAGAACATTAACAAAGATTAGAAGACAGGAAGCAAACCGATGGGATTTTCAATGATAAAAGCACTGAAAAGATGGAGAGGACGAGAATAATGATGAACAAATCTGAAAGAAAGTGAAAGAAAGGACTGAGAGTTAAAGAAAAGACGAAGAAAAAAAAGAATCCAAAGAGAACAAACTTCTGATTTGACCCGTGCAATGTTCAGCTTGGGCTGCAGGTCAACAGAGGAGGAAGTGAGAGACGAGGAGGTCAGACTGCTCCAGAAAACACTCTGACATCCTGACTGCAGCAACAACATGACAACTGAGTAAATGAAGTGAACTTTATGAAATAAACAAAAAAAGTTACAATCTCAGACTTGTTGATTTGCAGCCATACAGACGGATTACTTTGAGATTCTTTTCACAGACACTCATGAAAACTTTTTGGTTTCCAGCCGTTTGACTCCAAAGTAAAGAGCTGAAAATATTCAAAATGAGGTGTAAACTTAAAACAGGTCGGCAGTTTATCTTTGGTATCATGGCGCTAACATCCCATAATAATCTTTCAGCATTTTGTAATTCAGCTGGTCTGAAAGAACTCTAGACTTCTGCTCCTCTCCTTTGCTCTGGATTCAGACTGACGGGGACTTTTCAGCCAATCACGGCTCATTTCAGGGAGCGCATGCTCCTATTGGCAGCTCTTTGCTGCGCCTCTTAGCGACAGGTGACTCTGCTGCGAGCTGATTGGCTGTTGAAACAAGTGACCTGCCTTACATTCTAAAACTAGCCTTTGGAGACTTGGATGGATCTGTTTACCCCGCTGCAACTGTACCTGCAACCGTTTGGTCTCGTCGTGAATCTTTGCTGCAAACTGGACTTAAAGAGAGAGAGACAGCAAACGAAATAAAATGTGAACCGGAGCAAAAACAGGAAGGGGAGGGGGCAGCCCAGCTGATTCCTTAGGAGTCTCATGCTACAGCTAACTTGATTTGCAGATGTTGCTGCCCTCAGCTTTAAACTGATGTTAGCCCCTTTCACAGCCTGTTCAGCGGGGCTTTAATGCGCCTGTGACGCGCCTCGCTGGTCTGTTTAAACAGCACAGACGCAAGGTGGGGGGTCCGAGTTGCACCGCCAAAAACCCGCCTTTGGAGATAGTATCAGAGGCGAATCAGAAGTGGAGTGGGCGAGTGACTCTTGCGTAAATGGAGACCCGGGAGGGTGGGTCACGGGCATTTATCTTAACAGAGAAGAAATAAACTTGAAGGATTAAACAGAATTATGTCAGAATGGACATTTGTGACTGTTTTACATTGTTGCTGGAGTTTTTCTACCATTTTTTCGCCGTTTAATCACTTATTTAGCTGTTTGGTGCGCATGTGGCATCGAAGAAGCTGATGCTGATGCTGTTAAATGTCACGCTGGTGATGTCTCCTTTGAATTCCCAACCCCGGCTCGCTGTGTGGAATGACAGACTGAAGTGGCTTAAAGACGAGCTGCTTAGTTCTATGTAAACGACATTAAATTATCAGAATGCGCATTATAGGTGAGCTTTCAATGTGGCGCTGACGTGAGGTCTTTGCGTGAAAACAGCTATTCATAGTTTTAGGTGGCTAAAATGTGTTTTTACTGCAGTTTTTTTGCTTAGCTTCCTACACTGACGCTCCTGCTGCTCCTCCGGATGGGGCGAATCCGAGCAGCTGTATGTAAAACGTACTGGAGAAAACCTGAAGTGTGTCCTTTTGTGGCCAAAGAAGAAACTGAGGATTAGAAATCATGCAACAGGAATGGAAACGTCACTTCCAAGGTCACCAACAGTAGATGAAGGTCAAAGGTCAGAACACAGCCATAATATCCCTGCTGTCACACAAGTAAAACAAACTGAAGAAGTCGATGGTTTTCTGCAGAAATCATCCTGATATTGAGCTATTCTCCTTTTGTCTAAACTTGAGAAACCTCCTCAGGGGTTTGGTCCAGAAATGAGCCGAGAGCCTCAGAGCAGCAGAGCAAACGGCTCATCGCCGCCACGGGACAACGAGTCAATACCCAGCAGCCGACAGACCGCGAACCAATTACAGCCTCGACAGGCGTTTTGTTCCGAGGCAGCCCTGTAATTATCCTGCAGGGATTAGTGAACCAATCTGAACACACAGCCACAGATAATTGATAAATAAGAGACAAAGCAGAGTTGAGAGACGACGCCAGGCTCCACGTTCACAGAAGTTTTTATCATTCAGTGAGAAAGATGTTTCACCTAAAGGCAGCTTATTAAACTTTAATTATTTTATAATTATAAGTTTGAGTCTTTTAGTGCTTCAGTCACCTGTTTTCTGTGAAGCACTTTGAAGCAACAGTGAGAGCTACAAACACAGTTACATGTGAAACCGATAAAGTTTTAAAAAATTTAAGTCAGAGTCACATTGCCAGCTTCTCTGGAGCCTCGAGGAACGACGTGAGACGCATCTGAAAGCTTTGCAAAAAACTAGTAAATGGACCGTTAATAGACATTTTAAACGGAAAAGTTAAATGTTTTAAATGTTTTACCCATCATGAACCTGATCTTTACTCATTACAACCTCACTGTGGTCAAAGGTTCAAAGGCTGTGTGGTGGTCATCTGACTCTGTAATGAAAAAGAAAAGAGAAAAAGAGGAAGAATAAGAACCAGAGAGGTGAGAAAAGGCAGAACACAAACACATTTTTGTCTCCATCAAACATCAAAATATGATTTTAAACAAGAAAATGTTTGATTTCATGGATGGTGTTCTGCAAATAATGCAGTTCCAGGCATCAAAGTATCAGTTAAAGGGCCATTGCAGATATTTTATTTAGCAGTTTTAGTTTTATTCTCTCAGGGAACTGACCAGAGACCGGACCTGTCAACACCGCCACATTAGCACCAAATGTACAAAGGTTGATAGTACTTGCAGAATACCTAGTTTCTAAGTAACATGTCTGTAACTCATATTGCTGAATTGTAACTATTAATTTTTTCATGTGTTCATTGCTTCTGTGTTCAGCTAGTAAATGTGGGGCTCATTCATATTTATTATGTATTTGCACATGTAACTGTACTAGGGAAAAAGTAGAAAGTAGCAGAAAGTGGAAATTCACGAGCAGAGTACCTCAGTACTGCACTTGTTAAGAGTACTTAGTTACTTTCCACACTGACTTAAACCAAGAAGTTAAAGCTGGAGATGAGCTCTGCTGTCTCTCACAGCTGCTCCTGCATGATTTTAACACCAGATGGCGCCACTGACTGAGAGAGCAAATGGAAGGAGTGATGGTAAATGATGCAGCAGCCTGAACACACACACACACACACACACACACACACACACACACACACACACACACACACATAGTCTCATTGAAGAATTTGCCGCTGTGACGTCACTCCTCCCTCCTCTTCATTCTGTTCAGCTCTGCTCCTCATCGAGCTTAAAGGGCCATTTGGATGACTGCAGTGAT
>JAPZDX010000013.1:993001-1007141 GCA_029783625.1 Naso annulatus | reverse complement strand
AGAACAGGAACAGTTAGACAAATCAATGTATCTACAACTCAAAACTTAGTTCAATGTCTTTCACATCTCCTCTCCCTCATTCACCATTTTTTTTCTATCTTCTTGTTTATTTCATACATCTGCTGATCTTGATTAATATCATTAAATCTCTTCTTTTTCTGTCTAGATTGTCCTCTCTCGGTTTCATTTAATTCTTGATAAAACATCATTTTCTTGTCGTTTCTCTCCTCCTCCTCTCCCGTCGTCTGTCTCTATTCACCCTGCTTGCATCTTCAATGAATGTAGTTGTGACTGCATTATTAGAGACTGTGTATTAGAGGTGTTTGGGGTTTTAAATTCTGTCCTGATGAAGTGTAATGACATTATCGACCGTTATGAAGAAAACAGACTTGTTATTAGAAGCCTGCAGGTTTCTGCAGGTGGATTTTGTAATGCAAGTTCAAATTTAGAGGAAATTTGAAATTACTTTCAACAAATGAACGAGAGTGAAGCTAAAGCAACATCTTTTGAAACTAACCTCAGACTGGAAGATTTTCCATGTTTGCATTAATTTCTTTTTGCTAGAAACTTTTTTACTGAGCCTTGTTTTCTTCAAAGAAATATTGAGTGTACATAAACTGTAACACTGAGAGGAAACCTTCTGGAGGTTGAGGGTTTGCAGGACTGAATGTTGTCAGTGTTCTTCTCACTATTTTTAATTCAGTTGCGAAAATGTAAAAATTATGAGAAGATAACTGCTCTATTCTCTGAATTAGCAGGCAGTTTTGCAGAGCAGGGCCGGTCTGTAAGACTCGTCCTCAACTTTGCTCTTCATGTTCGTCAGAGTGTCAGAGCGCAGAGTCTTTGCCCCTTCGATGCATCACATCTGAAGATTTTGCGCCTGTCAGCCAATCTGGATCATTTGGAGCGACGGTGGGAGAGTGTGAGCTGCAGAACATCATCAAGAGCTGCCAGCAGATGAACTGACAGCGAAGCTAATGAAGAGCCTTCAGCACGAGAAAACTCACACATCTGACGCACGAGACACTGACGTGCAGGCAGCCAAGAAGAAAGGCGGGAAAGATGCCTGAGTGATGCTCTGTGTGTGCTTGTGTGTGCGTGTGTGTGCGTGTGTGTGTGTGTGTGTGTGGGCAGAACATCACTGAACTGAGCCGCAGTGTAGCAGAGACGTCAGCCAAAACAGATTGCACGACACACAGCGAGGATAGATGGCTAGAAAGCAAACACCGCTGTGTGTGTGTGTGTGTGTGTGTGTGTGTGTGTGTGTGTGTGTGTGTGATGAGACAACCCCCTGCCCACCCTCTTTCTACTCACACTTAGCTCTGCCAGGCCCCCTCCCTCAGCCAATCAGGGAAGCTTGCAGAAAAGGGTGGTTGCGGTGAGTTGCGCCTGTGTGTGTGTGTGTGTGTGTGTGAACATGTGTGTAGCTGTATCGCCGTCTGTCGATGACATCATTCTGATCACATGACATGACGGCAGCACTGATGAGTCTGTGTGAGTAATGTTGCATCGGTTTGCAGACTGATGTGTTCATTTTTGTTGTGCAGATCAGACACATGTGTGGCAGCGAAACACAAAGGTGTCGAACATATAATCAGTTCTGAGGCACGTGAAGTTTTCTATCCATCACACTCTACACCTGAGATTAAGCACCAGAAACATTTGCTTTGACTTAAGTGAAATCACCAAAGAGTATTAAATGAAAACCAGAAGAATGCTGGAACAAGCAGGGTTAAAAGATCTGAACACTGGACCAAAGCAGGCATCAACACCGGCCCATGAAAGAGCTGAAACACCAGAGATGGTTGAAGTTAGATCCGATCACAAAGCACCACTCCAACGAGATTCCCATACTGCTTCGTTTCTGCTGGATGCCTGAGCGCCAGAAACACCTGTAAATACTGGACCAAACCAGAACTAAAACACCAGAGAATATTTGATCTGATTCCACTAGTGGATCGCCACGATGCTCTGTTTCTGTTGTCTGAAGACCAAAAGTACCAGATCAAACCAGAGCACCAACAACAGTGAATAGTGCACAAAAGTGATGCTAAAATGCCAAAGAACAGTGGCAAAAAACAGAATTAGACCCCATTTAGACAGCACAAGTTTTCACATCAAGCGAAACACTTTTGTTGCAGTTTGTCCTTCCTTTTACTTGAACACGGAGGCTGGCGCCCCTGAAACCGCAAACTTTAAAAGCTGGGTTCCAGAGCGGAATCTTTTGAATCCGGAACCTTCTATCCGGCTGTGTAAACTGGCAAACTGTAAAGCCGGTGACCACGCTAAGGCTAATGCTAGCACAAGTCATTCTGCGGTAGCCACGACAAAACTGATTAAACCCTCCACAGTGCACCCAAGGCAGGTTTGTTCGTGGAATAGTTTTAGAAGTCAATCTATGGCTGAATTTTTTTTTTAAATTAGAGGATGCTTAGGGCTCAGCGGCAGCAGGAAGTAAACAACTTCAGCAGCTCCGATGGTATGTCATTACAAACTTACACTGCCGACCACAGGCCTGTTATACGTACTACAGCATGTTTGGTTGTTCATGTGAACAAAGATTTTTTAAAGGTGCAAAGAAAAGACTTTTCCATTTTGACGTCGGGCTGCTCTCGTCTAAGCGTGGCCTTATACACCGGAGATAAATGCAATAAATTTGGGCCAAAACATCAGTGAATACTGGACTTTGATTTGACCGGAAACAGACAAAGAACTCCGACAGGATTCTCATGTTGCTTTGCCTCTGTTGCGTGTCAAAGTGCCAAAGAACAGCAGAATATACTGGATGAAACCAGAGTTAAAAACAGTAATAAATGAACCGAACCAGGACTAAAACGCCAGAGAACACTGGAGCAAAACGAGAACGAAAGCCAAACACTAATGAAGCAACTCTTAGTTAAAAGTCAGGAGAAGCCAGACGATGTTGGACCAAACAGATCAGACTTTTTCAAACAGACTCTGTGGTCTGTTTGTGTTCGATGTTTGAACACTGAGCACATTTGTAACAATAAAGAACTTTTTAATAATATTAAATGCAGCTTTCATTGTTGGACTTAATGAGAACAATATTCAACGGAAAAAGGGACAAATTATTACTGAAACTTGTGTTGATTGTGGAATTATTTAACATCCATTTACATTCATTTTGTTGCCGTCTCTGCTGCTCATTTTCCCATTCACTGTTTGTCAAACACTCATTTTTCATTCAGTTCATTCCAACACTCACTACACTTTCCACCCCTCTCTCCTCCATCTTTTTTCTTTTCCACACCTCCCCTCTTTCATCACTCTCACCTCCTCTTTCCCACCTCAGCCTCCTCTCCTTCCTGCTCTTTCCTCCTTCAGCTCAGTTCATCAGCTCAATCCTGCTTCTCACCTGATCCTTTTCTCCTCCACATCTCCATCATCACCATCACTGCTCTCATTCATTCTATGGGGGTACATCGCTCCTCTCTCTCTTCCTCCTTCATCTCTCCATCCACCTACCTTTTACACATGGATAATCTGTTTCCCGCTTCCTCTTTTAAAAGTTGGAATCCTTAAACTTTACATCCCGTAAAAACCTCTTTGTTAGTACGAACTGTTCGTGTTGAGTCGCCCGTTTCTGGGCTTGATTCAGACTTCTGATGCATGGCGGTTTCACAGAATGCAGCACAAAGAGAAACCAGGAATGTTACCGACTGATGAAACGTCCAGTTTGGTTGAAAATTAAATCAAAAAGCTCTTATAAGGCAGCAGGGTTCAAACATATCTTAGGTGAATTCATGAAGTTTTATACACTTTAGTTCAAACAAACTAAAAACTCTGTGAGCTCTGTGTAGATTTATCACAGTATGACACCATTCACTGTGACAATTACATCAGATAACACCAAAGTTTTCTGTGACATTTCAAAATAAAAGACCACCTGCTTGTGTTTATTTTGAAGGCAGATCTGCATCCTCTATCAGCTCCGGTTTCAAACAGCTGCTACATTTGACCAGTTAGAGGAACACGTTAATGTGAAGCCCGCTGAGACTCATCTCTTCACCTCACCACAACTCACAGCCACACTCTCATCCGTCACCATTAGCAGCCCTGAAAGGACTATTGGCAGCCTCCACCCGTCTCCCAGCACCATGATTTATCGATGGAAACTCTCACTAGAGCTCTCCAGGAGGGAAATATGACTGTAATGCAACATGGGAGTCAAACGGGCAGAAAAAAATGGCGAACGGATCTTTGCTTGTTCAGCATCTGAACTCAGAATAATCTGCTGAGGAGTTCAGAGTGCTTCAGTCAGAATGAACTGGATCAGAAAGAAAAGCTTTATCAAACAACAATAACAGGTAAAAACACTTTATACACAGAAAGTTTGCTGCAAACAGGAGAGAGGAAGAATAAAAAAAATATATAAATTTGCCAATAATCCAAAGAAAAAAGTAAAAAAACTTTGTCAACCAAAAACACGTCTCCATCTCACTGGCTGTGAAACACAGACGTGCTCTCAGCTGTGTGACGATGCTTCATGGAGGAACATTTGCGCAGTAGCCTACTGGTCGAGCTTGCTTGGGCACGTTTGAAATGCAGATTTTGGATGAGTGCACAGGTCCCCCTCAGGGGAGGAATGTGAAAACACGTCTCTAGTGAGAAACTTTGCACTGATACAAGTCTAAACAGTCTAAGACGGTGTTTACACTACCTGCTTCAGGTGGTCCAGTTCTGTTTTTTTCCCTCTTGTGGCACAGATCGGATTTGTACTCTGCACATATAAGCAGTAAAAAAGCACATGGAATCTGACACCACTTTTACACCCGGTATTTAAATGCGATCTGTATCCGGACAAGTTATCCAGATGATGAAAGATCGGATCTCACTTTTGCATTTACACTTGGTATTTTTCATGTGTTCTCGTTATCCACATTAGGATCGGATCTCTCTTCTCTGCAGCAAAACCTGCGCATGAGAAGTTTCCTACATGACATTAACACCGACTACGTGCAGAGCACAGAGTCAGGTTACTGCTAATGCAAACGGAACATTTCCTACAGCTGCAGCTTCACATTAAAAGCATTTAACTGGCAAAATGCTTGTAGACTTTTATTTTGAAGTTGGCTAATCACAGAAAATACAATGCGCTCGGTTAGCTTAGCTCGATCATCAACGGCGTGTTGGTGGAGCAAAACAACGGTCATTTTTCATTTTTTGACATGGGATTAATTTTAAATATGTCTGGGAGCATTTTTATGACACCTGTGAAAGTGATGGAACAAGAACGGAGCGTAGATGATGAGCTGCCTGCAGAGGACAGGCGAGCAAACAAACTCCTCATTCATTTAAGTTACTAAGATCTTTATTAGCGTCCGAAATGTTTTGAAGTAACGTTAGGTGCTTTCTGCGTAGAACTTTGACAACGTATCCATCGTCCTGCTGGTCAACTCTCCCTACTGTCGCCATATTTAAGCGAAATGTCTCTGTGTCTTCAGCAGCTCTGTGCAGCGACTCAGCTGGATGCAAGATGTACGGGTAGTTGTGGCGACTGTCTGTCCGACACTATTAATTTTTTTCAAAAGGCAAAATGACGGCGGGACCGGTATCACTGACTACTGTTGGCTGCAGCAGGCCCGATGCGAGCAAGTTGTATGGATTACATTTACACCTACACAAGATCTGAACACAATGCGAGCCAGACTACCTTCAGATGTGGTCTGGCAGATCCGATCACAATCCGATCTCGACACATTTACACCTTGCATTAACATCTACCAAACCACCAATCAAAATGCAGCACTGATCCGCGTGATATCTGCACCTGACCCAAGCAGAGAGGGTTAGCATGCTAATAAATGCTAACATCAGGCCTCTCTTCCGTTACCACGTCCTCATTCTTCTCCTCTTCTTCTTCTTCTGAGTTTATTCCACACACACTAATGCTACGTTTGCAAGGGCTCGCTTCTCTTTAGCTTCATTGTTTTTATTTACATATCCAGCGGCATACATGTATGACGCTTCTAATGCAGCGTGTGCTAAAGACGTTTCATTAGCTCGTGTCCTAGCCTGTGATTCAGTTGGTTGTTATTGCTCAGTCTGCACTGAGTCACAAAGTATGTTTTTGACGCTTTAAAGTTTCTTTATTTTTGTTTCCTGTTGCTCTTGTGTGAGATCACGACTGACTTGACTTACGTAGCTCAACTCGACTTTTGTCTTGTAAAACACGTTTTTTATTTGCTGCATTAAAGGTAAAGTGGGTGAAGGTGATTAAAGAGGCCTTTCACACGGAAACGGTGCAGCAAACATCCAGAAATATTCAGCGCTCAATATCTTAATCAAAGACACCTTCACCTGTGAACGGATGAAGTGTGTGACTGAACTGTGTTTAATGTTTCTGGACAAAACCCTCTTTAAAGTGCTGATTACAATGATGACAGCAGAGAAATTTGGTCTGTTTGACTGTTACAATCATATTTCCTCTGAATACGAGCACGGACTTTGTGTCTGAACTCTTCAACATGAACCCCCCACCCCCCTCCACCCACCCTGCTGCTTTGAATTGGCCTCCAGTAATGAATATAGATTATAAAAACAATATGAGCAGAAAGTGTCTGCGGCAGCCGCCTGTTATTGAGCTTTGCTGCTGAATTAGTAATGAGGAAGACATAAATTATGTAGAGTGATTAGTAACCAGGCAACATGCAGGTTTACCTCGCTGTTTATAGATCGATGCAGTGGGAGGAAAAACTGGCTGTTCAAATAAAACACACCTCGAGTATGAATTCAGTGTGTGTTCAAACGGATGTCAGTGTGTGTTTCTCGTTTCCAATTCAGTTTCGCTACAGTTCTTTGATTTATTTTGGGTTTCTAAGTGTTTGAAGATGTTGGACAGGCGTTTCTGTCCGACCTGCTCGTGTTCAACCAACGAAGCTTCAGCACAAAATAATCACGTCCTGCTTGATGGAAACACACTGCAGCATTTGTGTCATTAACACGTGAGGGACAAAACTTCAGTTTCAAAATGCGTTTCTTTGGAAATTAATGTTTGTAACTTGAGCTGCTTGACCCAAAGTCTTGAACAATAGACAGAGTTCAGCTTTAAGCTGGAGTCAGACACAAAACACACTGCTGGGAAAAATTAAAGTTAGTAAAAACAAACAGAACAAATGCAAAAATGTCATACATAACCAACATGTTTGAATATATTGACTCAGATCAAACGTCAGTGACATCACTGATGCCGACGATGGTGGTTGATGATGAAAGCGAGTTCTGAACGTTTTGCTCTGTTTAGTCAGCAGCTACAGCAGGTCGCTGCTTTCAAACCAGATCAGAGCTCTGTTAGCGTCATTTCATTCTATTCTGAAATTACACTCACTGTGTTTTCACTGAAATCCTGTTAATGCTCAGCGCGCACACACACACACACACATGAGTCATGGTTCCACAAATACTGTAGTTCTTTGTATTTTTTGGAAGATAAATCCCACTGTGAACCAACACTCAGACAAAAACTCATTGAAATGATGCAGCTTCCTGCTCCTCTCCAAAAAAAAAAGTTCAACCCACACTTTGTTTCAGCCTGTTTATGCCAGTGAGAGTACAAACAAAACACACACACACACACACACATACAGGTGTGTGACGTCCACACAGCACTCGGCGATGCTGCAGAGCTCAGCCTGTAATTATGGAAGGATTAGTGGGAAATGGCCGGGCTTTGGCGGGGTGAAGATGTTGGAGCTGCTCACACAGCTTAGCAGCCTGATCCTCTGTTTAGTGCAGGTTAAGACACTTTGTCATCCACACAGCGATAATCAACAGTCTCCGTACGCCGGCTGAGATTATAAAAAGACTAATGAGAGACAGAGAGCTGCAAAGACTGAGGGTCGGAAGAAGGAAGACAAAGTGAGGAGGGAGGAAAAACTCGGACTTATGAGTCAAAATATGAGTGAATATTATTTCAGTGAGGCAGAATTCATTCTGACCACCATGTTGGACGTCCTCAGTTCCATCAGTGCTTTTATCCTGCTGATCTGACCATCAAACACCCTTTCCCTCAATGCAAATGTTTGTTACATTAATCCTCTGCTGTATGACGATGACTTACTGTAAGAATTTAAAGGGTTACGCCAATTTTTTTTTTCTTTTCGTTATTTGCCTTCCTCCCGAGCTCCAGACAGGAAGACAGATCCCATTCTTTCCACTGTCTGTGCAGTAACAAGGAAGAGACGGGCAGAGCTCGCCCACCGCTAATTCAGCTCTAAACAGCCCTGTGTGCCTGTTGTGACTTGTTTATTTACCACGTTATATTATCTTTAAATGATGATTCAGATGAGCACTTTATGTAATTTTAGATTCAAATATGTACTGGAAGTAAAGTGTAGGGTGCATGCGCACCAGTAAGCAGCAGAGGAAGAAGAAGAAGAAGAAGAAGAAGAAATACATAAAGAATTACAAAAAGTGCTAATGTGAGTCTAAAAATAACCTAATGTGGTAAATAAACAAGTCACAACAAGCACACAGGTCTAGAGTTGACTCATTTGCTGTTCTGCAAAACCTCCATCTTGTTTCTCTTTGAGTTGCTGTAAAGCTCCGGATCTTTCCTTGTTGTTTGTGTTTATCTTCGCTGCTTGTGCATGATTCATGCTCCTGTCACATCTCTGGACTTGTTTCCGGTCCCCTGTGACGTGGCTCCATGTTTTCTCCTCCTATCAGGAACCAATTTCTCCCATCAGCTCCAGGATTACTCCTCCTTTTGTTTCAGCCTCCTCGTTTTCTGCTCTTAGCACAAAGAGGAATTTGCTCTTATTCCCAAAGATCACACTCTGATGAGCAGGACGGTGTTTAACCCTTTCCCGTCCCGACCTGCTGATATTTTTCATTAAAATCGTCTCCATACGGAGGATAAACTGTGTCCTCTCTGGCCTACAAACAGGATAATGAGACACGACGACATCAGCAGCAGAAGGAGGGAAATCCCCTCAACATCACTCTGTGTGTTTGTGTGTGTGTCTGCCTCTCCATCTGTCTGCCTTCATCACAGGTGGGGAATGTTGGGCTCAAACCATTTTTCCTCCTCGAACTCAACACAAACACTCAGCAGTGATCGTTCCCTCTTTAAAAAAACACAACCAGGTTTCACCAGAATCCAAAACAAACTGAAAGCTGCAGACTGTAAAATCAGTTTCATCATTTTTGCTTCGGCTTTAAGGGAAACTGAAGCTCCTTGATTGGATGTTGCTCAACCAAATGCATCCTGGGAGTTGTAGTTAATAACTGCAGTTTGGATGTTTTCTTACACAGCTGCTGATCTTTTCTGACTCAAACAAAGTTTCATGTCCTTTCATGCTGTAACGTCACATTGTCTCATTATGTACCGAACAACAATGCAACTCAGCGTCAGACGTCATGCTAACGAGTGCACCTGCAGTACACGTGAAGGTGTGACATCGTCCTGTTTGACCCCCTTGTTCCATCTCCTCTTCCATGACTCCTCCTCCTCGCTATTTGTTTTAATCACTCTGATGCTGTTTGACCTCTTCATGTCAGCTACTCCCATTACCCAAACTCCTCGACCCTCCGTGTTTAGTCTGCTCGTTACAGTGACACCTCGCTGACCTTTCCTCATTTCCTCCCCACAGAATAAAAGGTAAGAAAAAAGAAATTAGACGAGCTGTTTAACAACGTCAGACATGATTAATCGCTGGCAGAGAGGTGAAGTGATTCCAAACAGTGATTCCACCTGAGCGCGCTGTAATGAGAAAAGAGTCTGGCTGCCTATTACCTTAATAAAGACATCTACATGTTAATTAGACTGACACGCCTGAGTGCGAGCAGTGTGTATGACAGAGCGCGTGTGTGTGTGTGTGTGTGTCTCTGAAGGCTCGCTGCTGCTGACAGTGGAAGAAAAAGACACTGCAGACTTCAAACTTTCTCTCCTCACACACTCTGCAGAGTCGGATGAGTGTGGAGAAATAATTTAAATCTCAGATCGGAGCTCATCCTCTCTTAACGAGTGATGAGTGCAGCAGAGAGCAGCTCCGCCCCACATGAGGCTCATCAGGACAGGAAGACGGATAAATGAGACACACTGGACTCGTTTTATATCAGCTCTATCACACCTGACTGCACACACACATTTCACAGTTAACACAGCAGCTTAGGAGTGAGTGTGTACAAAGTCGTTCATTTTTTTTTTAGTCGTTTGTTTTTTAGTTTATTAGTCGTAACAGAATGCTGGTCAGTTAAAAATGTGGCATCTGTGAGTTAGTGGTTAGTGCCACGTTGCTAGCCTCCAGGTCTTTGGAGAAGAAAGGTTTCACTGCTGGTTGATTTATGCTGCAGTCACAGAGAACAGGCTGACGGTAGACGGCAAACTGCATGACATTTTAGTGGACGAGAGCAGGATGGCAAAATCTGATGAGGCCGCCAGAGAATACGGACAACGATAGTGTCATTGAAAGTTAAAATATTTTCATGTTTTGCCATCCTCCATGATGGAATTTACAATGGGATGATACATAACTCCTCAATTGCCTCAAACAAGGAGAAAACATGGTCGAACCCAGAGCTGTATTTACCAGAGCCTCAAAACATGCCGAGAAGTCAGAGTATTTGTGGCAACAGCCGGTGAGTTTTACAGTAATACATCATCAGGTCTAGAGTTGTTGGAGTTTGCTGGAACCACCACTGGGGGCAGCAATGTTCCTTGAGCAGACATCAGGAGAAAAAGCAATAGAAGAAGAGTAACTGGACAGTCTGCCAGCGCAGCCAACCAAACCATCAGCTGAGAGGATTCTCCATGAAACATAACGTTGTGTTAAAGCTGTGGTTCTCAAACTGTGGCACCTGGAGCCGCTGCAGGCCGGGCGTGAGGGACCAGAGGAAACTAAACTGAATGAAAAGGATTTAAACGGAGTTTGCTGATGCTGCCATGCTGATCTTTACTACACGCACTTCAACCTCGCATTTTCAGTTGTTTCTTCTATCTTGGTAGTGACTGATAAAAAGTTTTAGGGTGGAAGTTCATGTGTTTACCTCTGCAAAAGCGACTCTGTTTAAGTTCAAGAAATAAAAGTACTTGGTCAGGTTCAGAAAAAAAAGATTATAGTTCGGGTTAAAGCCACAGTGAAGAGCAGTGAAGGTGGTTTGAGCTGCCTGAGGCTCACCGTCGTTCGGGACAGGGTCACTGACGGAAGAAAACATTCTCATCCACTTTGAGTTCACATGAATTTAAAACTAATTTAAGAGTATTTGCCATGACAAATAGTTTTTGGCCCTTTGCCTGTTGGTGACAGCAACATCTATATTACATTATGTCATTGAATGCATCACCAGAGTCTGATTCACAGATTATTCACAGTGATGTATCAGTGCAGTCTGCTGCTAATCACCAACCAATCACCTCCTGTGTCCCACATGGACATTATTACTTAATAACTGAGTCTGTTGTTTGTGAACATCATGTGTCCTTTATCCTGTGTTCTCAAAAAATCATCATCATCATCATCATCATCATCCTCTACTCTTGGTTTGAGCCTCTTAATGAAGGGAACCTTCATGGGGCAGCAAACACTGATGTTTAAAACAACAGTCCAAATGTCCACTCCCTGCTACGATTGCGAGACCTTTACATCGTCCAGCTATCAAACCATCAGATGCATTAAAAACTCTCACAGACTTTTTAAATCCTTTATGCAGACTTTCCGTAAGTCTGCTTTTCTGCAGAGTTTGCCTCAGAGATTATTATTATTACCTGAAGTCTGGAAGATATTCAAATCAGGCAGTCAATCCCTGAAGAGTTTCAGTTTTGAAGGAAGTAAATAAAATAAGATAAAAAGTCCCAAACTCATGAGGTAACGTGATATGTTGCCAAGTTTCCCATCACTGTTTATGCCATTTCAGGTCCTCGCAGCCTCTCGCACTCAGTCACCTGACATGTAGTCTGAGTCACAGGGAATAAAAGTTTTGTCTAACTGTCCAACTTCCACTTCCTGCCTGTTACTATTTTCAAAGCCCCTGTTTGTTTTGATGAATGTTTGAATCGGCAATAGAGCACGCCTGCTTGGTTCTTTAAGTGGATCGCTGTAAAGAAATAGAATATGTTCAGCACATCTGCTGTCTAACACTGACGTTCCTGCATGTTTGCCCACCAGTCATGGGAAAAGTTTCATGTATCAAGCATGGCCTCTTGTCTGCCGTGAGCTAGCAAGGGTAAACAAAGACACACGGTGCAGTGGTTTTGGTGGTGTCCCCTTTGGTCACTGTGATGGAGGACAAGATGAAAACACTGCAGTGTACGCCACATAAGATCCAGACATGGACGATAAAACAGCTGCTGGCAAGAGCTCCGCAGAGGGCTGAACTCCAGAAACATTTGTGGACATGTTTCCATAGTGACTGGAGGGGACGTAGTGTTAGCGTTGCAGTGCAAAGGCAACGCTGCTGCATCCTGGGCTTAGGCTGCCTGAGACGACACTAGCTGGGCTTCCATCACCTTGTTTTTATGCACATTTTGAAGTTTCATATCGGAAAAGGGAAACGCCAAAATTAAAAAAAAAAATTTTTTAAAATCCTCTAATTTGCAAAAAAGTTGTCCTCTTGGGGTGGTTTTTGATTTATGCACAAAAGAGTTAATGTGCAAACTGGGAGATGAAAACACATTTGCTGAATAAGTTGTGACGTAGCCAACACTGAACTCACGTGACGACGTTTTTCCAGTTTCCTCACAACGCGCAGCATCATGACTGCAAGCAACAACGACCACAACAGATGCGTGTGGACTGATGGGAAAAAAGTGAAAGTAATTCCTGTAGATCTCTCTCCATTGCCAAGCTGCACGTTGCTCAGGCGACTACTTGTTTTGTTTCTGGTTTGTAACCTCACTACTTCTATATTTGATTACAGCCATGTTATGGAACGTTGCCTGTACTGCCATGTCCCGACAAAACGAGCGTAGTTTATCCGCTCCAACCACCTAATGGAGACGCACCTAATTCTCATTTCTTTTTTTTGTTTTCTTTTTTTTTTAAAGAAATTTGCCTCACACTGAGATGGTAACTAGGCTTGTGATTGGTTTAATGAAATGCAAACAAGCCCAGGTGCTTTTTCCCCTATTCCAGAATGATAGCAGGTTGAGCCAGAGCTTTCTCCACAGCGCTAACGAGGTCTGGCTAGGTAGGACGACTTTACATGTGTCGTGATCTCAGTCTTTGACGGTTCAGGGCTTAGCCGGAACACTGGGATTGTACCAACTTCCCAACTTTGTGTGAACAGTTTGTTTTTGTCTCTCCTTTTTTCAACATGACAATGTGTACAAAGCCAGCTGACACTGACTGTGAGCCAGAGCTGATCACACATCATCACTGCTGGACCTCACTGATGCTCTGGTGGCTGCGAGCACAAAGCAAATCTTTCCACCTGTGAGAATAACTCCAGGAGGTTTCCTGTAAAAGGCTTTCACTGTTGTTTTTGTTGTTTTGAACACTCCCTTGCTCCACGGCAGGACATATTTTTTTTATGAGTGTGGAATAAATCTCTGCCACCCTGACTGCCTTTCTGCTCCACCAGCCCGCCTCTAATAAAGTACTCCTGTTGAGTTTAGGTATTTCCCCGGGGTTTCACTGGAATCAGCAGTCGTATCTGTCTTCAGACAGTCTGCTGCAGCACGGAGCCTCCTCCATGCTGTGGTTCATTTACTTTAACTCTGTGCTGACACTGAAGGACTGTGGCTGCAGGCAGGTGAGCAGGAAAACCTGTTTCCGCAGAGAGCTCGGACCTGCAGCCGTGCTGGCAGCTCACGTCTTCAATCTCGAATTCAAGCACTCAAAGTTAGCCGTTAAATAACAAACATTACGGGTGAGTCACCACGAACGACATAATACAATAACATTTCCTTTGGAGATTTAGATTTCATACAAAATGTAAACATGGAAGTCAAAAATAATCAAAATAAACTCAAAGTCCACTCACAGGCTCTCAACTGAATCACATGGCCCTCGTCAGAGGATCGGGTTACCTCAGTCGTCATGGAGATACATCTGTTGACATGCAAATATAGTTTTGATTTGACAACTTTTCAAGAAAGCAAACATTAACAAAGTGATATTTTAAGTTGTGATTGTTCAAATACAGCTCATAAATATGAAAAGTTTGGCCTTTTTCAATG
>JAPZDX010000013.1:889697-901259 GCA_029783625.1 Naso annulatus | reverse complement strand
GTTATAAACAGTGAGTTGTTAAATCTGTTCCTTGTCAACATTTTATAGAAATACACTAATCCTGCAAAGCCCACGAGAACATAATGAGCCTTTTTGTTGACTTGACATTTGTTGGAGCTACAAACGCTGCATTTAGCTTCAAATTTATAAGCTTTTTTTTCTTAAATGGCTTATTTTCCAGCAATCATGAGCCTGAAATGTGAAAGATGAAAGAGTTTAGATTCAGTTGTGATTGTTGGCTGTAGCCCAGCACAGTCCTGACATGGTGCTGAATTAATGAGCGCCTGGCTCAGTCTGCTGTATAAACTGTAAAACCATCCAGTAACGCTGAGAAAACAACTGCAGACATTTGCTGATTTTCTCAGCACTGCTCTGAGCAGGAGCTCTGCAGTGATTTATGACAGAGGAAAATGTCCAGCTTTCTCTTTCGAAGGCTCTCCTCTTTATTTTTAGAGCTTAAATACCAAACTTTTACTTTTAATGTTAATATAAGAGATGATAATAAATGATGAATGTATAAGTTTGCGAAGTCTGTTAACAAAGTGATTAAGTGACTCTGAGATGGTGAAGTTGCTCACAAAACTCATTTTTAGAAGTTAAAGTCAGCTGCTTTCTTCTCAAGTCAGATGCTGGACTTCATGTTTCCTCCAAGAACAACAAACACAGAGAAATTCTCCTCATCTGAAGGTCGAATTAAATTTCCGATCATTGGCAAGGATCTGAGAGAATCCTCTGGATATTCAGAGTTTGGCTGAAAGAAAATCTATGCATATTTCTCAAAATAAGATTAATGGTGATACACTTCTCTGAGTATTTTGGCCCTGGGTTTGGCCTCTCAGGCTACAGCTCAGGCTGCCTTGGTGGAGGTTGTTTTGGTGGAGAGGGAGACTGCAGCCCTTGTCTGGGCTTGAAGAAGTACTTCCACCTCCCATGTGCAGGTTTTATTCAAAATGGATAATAATGAAATTGGTTTTAAGCCACCGTCACTTAGCACTCAGTATTCTCGACATCAATAGTTTGTCCCTTTTTGTTTTTGAGTTTGCATGAACAAAAAGTTGTCACCATAATATGTAAGACAGGCAGAGGTTATTCTTTGTTTTTTTCAAGTTTTATCCGAGTTTAAAATGGTTTTATTAAAACATTTACTTCAATAAAGACAGTGAAGTAAACAGAGAGAGATCTGCACTGCGATTATGACCAAGTTCTCATCAACAATAAAATCAACATAATCATAAAGGTTCAGGACACTACATGTACTTTTTAAAGGTCAAGTGTGTAGGATTAAGACCGATCTGAATATGTCAGAAATTACACATGACATTCGAAATGTGTTTTATTAGTGTTCAGTCACTTGAGAATAAGAATTCTGTGTTTTCATTACCTTAGAAAGAGGCTTTGATATCAACACAGGAAGCGCTTTCCCTTCCACAGAGTCCACAAAGCTGCATGGAGGGATAGAATGTTGCTGCAATCTGCAACCTCACCTCTAGATGGCACTAAACCCTAAACACTGGACCTTTAAGAAATGTTAGTGCAGTAACACTGTGATCATTCATATAGCAGATGATGCAGATGAGCTTTACGAACGTGTGTCTGTGTGTGTGTGTGTGTGTGTGTGTGTAATGCAGAAGATGCAGATCGACCTTCTCTTCTCTTTCCCAGCTGCTGGGTCACTTTATCTTCTGCTTTTGGCTAAAAAACGTGTTTTTAAAAAAAACATCACGTAATCCTCCGCCGCTCTTTAATTTCCATCTGTACTCTGTCTAATAGGTTTTTTTAAAAAACATCCTTTTATCTCTTCTCTGGCAGCTCCCTGCTCTGCTTCTAGTCTGTTTATGTTTATTACATTCTCAGGAAACATTGAAGCCATTCAGTCTTGCTGGCAGTTTTCATCATGAGTCATTCTGCAGGAGAAGGTCACAAACTGCCTTCAGTCTGAAGGCCAATGAAAACTCACCGTCAGGTCCTTCCTGATGGCAAAATTTTCTGGTTTGATGTCGCAGAGGTGCAGTTTGTGGGTGAAGTCGTTGTCAAAGTGCCACACCATGTCCAGAAAACTCAGTGCAATGCGATGCACCATCTCCCTGGCCGTCCACCTCCCTCGGGCTCCAGAGCCGCCTTGGCCCCGACCCTGCATCCCAGAAGCAGCCACCTCGTCCAGGGAGAAGATGTTCTGGTCCCAGGCGTGTCCGGCAGACAGGTACTCCACAGCGTAGAAGTGACCGCAGCTGCCCAACACTTTGGCCACATGGGTGCTGAGGTCCTGCAGGACTCTGGAGAGCAGAGGAGGAACGATGAAGGTGCGGCACAACATGAATACACAAGTACACACACGTCTCCTCTAGCACCACCAGCAGGTTGGCATTTGTGGTTTGGAGTGAAATATCCCAACATCTAGATTGTGGTAAAATGTGGTTCGGACATTCATGTTCCAAGTGGAATAGTAATAGCTTCACTGATCCCAAGACTTTTTATTTAGTGCCGACAACAGGTCAAAACTTTGATTTGTTCAGTATTTTGATTTATGACAAAATACTTTCCAATCACAAGCCTGAGTTGTACTTTGTGTTTAGTGAAAACGTCAAATTGTCTAAATGTTTAACATGTTATCATGTTAATGTTAGTATTTAGCTTAAGGCACTGTGCGGCCTCACAGCGCCGCTGGCATGGCTGCACTCTGCATGCAGAGATGACCTTAAAGCTTTTTCACGCTCAGTAATGCAGAGCATTGCCACAGGTGACCAAACAATCTGATGTCTCGACACATTTTGAGGTAATAAGCCTAATTTTCCAAATAAAACTACGATTGACAAATGAGTTTGATTATTCCAGAGGGCAATATACCTGGAAGACATCACTCTGTATCAGCTGCAGGTCTTTTTTCACATCCCACTCTTTACAAATTTTACAAATCCACAGAAGTGTGTAATTCCCCTCTTCAGTGATGTTCCTCCATGTAACACACACGGGCTCAGTTCTTCTTTGTATCCTTAACTCGATTTGTGGCTGCAGCTCCGTCTGCAGGAGCAGCTCAGGTAATCTCGCCTTGTCGCTTTTATTTTTGGCCTGTCGGTTCATCTGAGCGCCTGTGCTCTCAGACTGAAAACAAGCTGATGTCTTTTCTCTTTTTGTCCTCCAGCTCTACCCCCAAAAATCTCACATTCCCGGAGAACGAGATGAGCTGGACTTTAGGACATGAAGCTTTTTTTGAAGGCAGAATCGTGGTGAAATGGCTTTTCAAAATCTTTTTCATTTGAAAACTAAAGATGATGATTTCTGTGTGGAGGAGGACGGACAGCAGAGGTTCATTCATTGGAAAAATGGAAGAGAAATTTATCATTTCACCAGATAAAATCAGCATGCAACTATAAAGTGAGTATTTATTGACTAATTGACAATTCTGCATCTGGGATGAAGCGCCTGAAGTTTATATATCCTGTATTCAGTATTCTGGAGGGATATCCTGGCACCGATCCTCGGCAAAAGGTTGTCAAACTTGGACCTGGTGAGTGTGAAGTAGCACAGGAAGCAGCCGTCATACTCCATGAGAAGGTGGTGGAGTTTCTTAAACTGTGTGTGTCTCAAGAAAAGATGGACCAGAAACGGCAGCATCTGGATCTCTGAGGTACAAAGCAGCAACCCTCACAATGAAGTCAAGCTCAACTGTAACGCTTTCTTCTCACAAAATTTGTCTTTTTAGAACTCGCATACACACAAACTCTGGCTCAAATGAAGCGAGTTATTCATGCGAATGAAGTGAGTAAATAACTTTATGTGCGCCCGGTGTGAACACACTGTAAAGCTTCCTTTCTTGTTTTATTCTTCTTACACCTGCCTCTGTCACTTTTTATGGCAACAACTGAGTACCAAAGTAAACTCCAACACAGAACCCTGAGAGCAGTTTTAACAGGATGTTTGAGGCAGAGTTACTTCCTGTGTGACTCCTACCTGAGAAAGGTGTACTCCTCCTGCTGCAGCAGAGACCAGAGTGAGGCCAGCTCTGCTCTGGAGTAACTTTTGTCTCTGTTTTTCAGCTTTGTCCCCCACAGTCTGTCCAGAGAGCTGTTACTTCCTCCTCCTCCTTCTTCGTCCCAGTCCTCCTCGGCCAGTCCCAGAGAGTTTCGCACCTGAAATTAGACATGTGTGGTTCACAGAAAAGATGTGATTTTTTTGCACACACACAGCAGGCATGGATGTAAAGTCTGTGAAGACATTCAGGTTTATTTTTGACATTTGTCTGATAAACAGATTTATAAACTGACTTCCAGAGTTGCGTAGAAAACCACATCGAGAGGGGAGAGTTCCTCTGCTGTGTCCTGTTCGAAAAGAGAAAGAGATTAATTATTTTGATTTGGATCCAAGTTGAGTTTCGTTGCATTAATGAATAAAAGTTCAAAGACTAGAAATAAATGGTAGATGTCACCTGGTAGTACAGTATTCCTAGAGGCTCGTAGGAGGAGAAGTTTTCCAGTTTGGACTTGAGGATGACCGGTTTTCCCCTCCAGCGTGCCTCGATCACCTTCTTGCCGTTCTCGTAGTAGAGGCAGCGCTTGTACTCAACCAGGCCGAGCACACACAGATCCTCACACATGTCCCCCGTCACTGAGCCCTCGCCGAACTCTAGACACTTTAAGGCAGAGCAGCAGGGTCAGAAACATCCAAGTGTTAAAGAACTTCACATGGCACTGGGGGAGAAGTCAGAGGATCATCAAAGTTTTTGTTTCATCCTGAGGGGAAAATGAATGTCTGAACCTCTTTATACTACAATCCTATAACTCAAAGCCAAGAATGTCAGCCAGCTGGTGGCACTAGAGGAAACGTCAGATGAGCATTCTTCCTTCGAACAGCATGAATGTTCAAACTAAATGTCAGAGCGATACATCAGATAAATGTTGGGATATTACTGTCTGGACTGAAGTCAGAAGTCAGTCAGGGTCGTTTACGTTTCAACACATTTTTGAGTTTGAGTCTGAAGCTGTCAGAACTATACATTCCAGGTTTTTGCTCCTTTTTGAATTGTTTCAAGAAATGTGTTTCAGCTCAACCAAAGAGGGCAGAAGCCAGTTTGATGGAAACAAACTCTTTTAAAGATCATGTTTTCACAAAACATTAAAATGAACATGACTGTTTCCTTTGTTGCCTTATTGATGATTAACAGAGCTAACACCTGTAAACTAGCTCTTAATGTAAAAACTTTGTGTTTTTCAAACCAACACTTCTGTCAAAGGACAATAAAATGAAAAATAATCAGTCAGAGCGTGTTTGAGATGCGTGTTCGTTGTGACTTTGAGATTCACAGTCTGTTTTTCTTCCATGTTTTTTTGAGAAAACCTGAAGACGATGACTCTCCATCTCAGTATGCACTGAGCTCATACACATATACACACACACACACACACACACACCTCCTGTGTCTGAGCAGCTCTGTGTCCAGAAGTGTGAGGGATGAGGTGGAGGATTAGCGTCGTTCTGGTCAGGGATTACCAGGCTAATCCTCACTGTGCCCACATTCCAACAAAAACATCAGTCAGTAAGAAGCTCAGAGACTAAATCCAGAGATCACACACCTGCTGGACCATCACTGCTGCGCTGCGTTATTTAGCCCATCATCTGCACGTCGCTGCTGGAGCTCTCACTGATTCTGCTAAATACTTAAGGCTTTAGTGCACAAGCACATTGGAATATAACAGCAAAAGATTCTTCTCTCCTTCATATTGGATGAGTTAGAGGCACAGATCTCTGCAGCTTGTAAATGTCTGAAAATATGGAAACATCAGGATTTAAAGATCCACAGTTATTTTCCAGATGAGTGGATGAGACCAGAAAGGAAATATGAGTTCTGTGCAAGAGGCAGGAAGTGTGACAGACAGACAGACAGACGGACACACAGACAGGTGAATGTACAATAAGAGATGAGCAGGCAGATAAGAGAGGCGGTTTTGCCGACAGGGTTAATCACCCTGAGGGAGGGAAACGTGACGACAGCAGCCTGGTGATGGATGATCCTCCATCGTTTCACCATCTGACACATAATAATATGCTGAAGAGGAGAGTTTAGATAATGGCCCTTCATCTGTTTCCTGACTCGTAAACATCTGCAGATGGTCTATAAATCTGAATGTTCATATTTCAAAGTGCTGCATATCTCAAACTGACAGAATCTGCCAGCTGGCCGTCCTCTGTTCACATGAGGATCAGCTGTGGGAAACGACTCAGAGCTGCATTTCACCATCTTTTCACCATGTTTTGTTTGTGTCGCTGAAAATCAATGTACAAAGACTTGACGTGAAATATTTATTGTTAATGATGCATAATAATCACAGTGTGTACAAATACATGAACTACTGCAGCTTCCTGAAGTTTGAGCTTCGAGTTTAGCTGCTCTGTCCGTCAGTGGAGCCACACAATCCTTCTGATGATGCATGATGGGTAAAAACTCCTGTGATCTCCTGAAACATTCTTTTCTTGAAGCCTCAGAGTCTTTTCAATGAAGTTCAGGTATTTTTAATTTTTTTACTCACCACAGGAAGTTATCATAGCTGTAAACTTTACTTTGATTACAGAGGTCACAGTCAGAGTTTATGCTCACCTGTCCTCCAACTTTACCTGTCCTCCTGCTCACCTGTCCTCCTGCTTTACCTGTCCTATTGCTCACCAGTCTACCTGTCATCCTTAGTCTCTCCTTGAGTAACCTCAACCCTTGTGGAGCTGGGAGTATTTCTCCTTATCTCAGTGTGTGTGTGTGTGTGAGTGTGTGTGTGTGTGTTGATGGACAGAACAGGAGTGGGAGGCGATGTGTTGAGAGTTAAATGACACTCTGCAATTATCCTTCCTCCTCCTCCCTGCTGAGACCCAAAAAGTTCCTGCTGTCAGTCATCGCAGCGATTGAGAAGCACTGCTGTGTGTATGTGTGTGTGTTTGTGTTTGTGTGTTTGTGTGTGTGCGTGTGTGTGTGTGTCCTCTGGTGAAAGAATCATCCAAGGTTACATAGAAAGTGTTTACCTTTCATTTTATTTTGTTAAAATGTAAAATGAAACAAACAAATTGTGACCGTAGTGTGTAAACTATAATGAGCCACTAATCGCTGATAAAACTGACACGATAAAAAAAAAAAAAAAAAGATGATATCTGATATCCCTCTTATTCTTCCGATTTTGGGGCGTGTATAAAAGTTAAAATAATTTCAACTTTTCAGCTTAGAGCGCAGAGTCGCACTGCTCATCAATGTCACTTCTGAGCAAAGCGGACAATTAAGCAAGGTCAAGTAGGAGGCGGGCTTTCACCACATCCTTCCTGTTTTGTTGCCGGGGGAACAGTAGAGGAAACAACAGGATGATGGGGAACACAAAGGAGAAGTAAATACTGACTGTATTTTCCTACAGATGCCCTTCCAAGGTGTTTTTGGAGCAGCCGTGCTTCTCAGTGTGATCAACTCTTTTGCATGAACTTAATTCTCTGCAGCTCTTTCTCGTTCACTCTTTTATTTCTCAGTTTCCCACATTAAAGTGTTATAGTTATCAGATTGCACAGCATCTGCTTTCCCGTCAGTGACTTCTTTACGTCTGTCTATTTCAACTCACAGCTTCACACAAAATGTTATCAGGATTCACATTGATGGCTGTGAGTTTTACTTTTTTTGCAACAAAATCTTTGAAAGCCCGCTTTAAATGTCTTCTGTTGCCTCAACAGCACTGTCTCCTTTTCTAGCGGACTTTGAGGATTTCTGAGTGGAGGAATTGTCTCGGTGGACTCAGACATCTGCAGAATCTGGTCTTTATTTCAGCTCTGTGAGCTCTGCAGCCTCCACATATCCGCTCTAATTCCCTGGATTTCCTCCTGCTTGCATCACATTCACTCTCCAGCTGCTTCCTCCTTCCTCGATGCCGCAGCCTGTAAACTTTCCCACCGCAAGGGGATCAGCTTCCACTTACTGCTGTGTTTGTGTGTGTGCGTGTGTGTGTATGTGTGTGTAATGTGAAAAGGAAGACTTCAGTATCTATAATTTTACAGGTATAGATTTATCATGCTGGGTTTGGGAAGTTTTATTTTCTAGAGGACTGCAGCAGATAAATCTAAAACTCAAACCTCTCGCGTGACACAGCAAATATTTCAGTAGGTCTAAACTGTCATTCAGACTTTAGTTTAATGCGCACATGCAGAATTAACCCCCCACTAATAACAGTGGCAACTACTTCCTGTTTTCAGCAATCCTCTTGTAATTAAATCCATAGTAATTTAATTTAAATGATCTTCTTCCTCCAGATAAGCTCATTGTCCTTCTACTTTACTTATTATTTTAGAAGCTCAGTGTGAAATGTGTCAAATCATAAAAAGGTTTTCAGATGATGGATGCAAACAACAAACTTTTAGGCCTTTTCAGGGAGCAAAGATGAGAGAAAAGCTGAGGAGCAGGACCTCATGGAGCTCTTCTGATCAGATGTGCTGCTTTGTCAGACTATCTGTAGTAACAGTGTGAACGCGCTGTCAGCAGCTTCTGTCTGCAGTGTTTCCATGGATGATCAGACAAATACCACTGGATAACTCTGATACTTTGATCAAACATGATGGTTTTTTTTAGGAAATTTGGGTCTCTACATGAATTCATGAGCGTTTCTCCTTGATAGAAATCACAGATAATAATGATGCATTGGTCTTACTGAATGAGATCAGTTCGGGTTTCATGTCTGTTCGCTTTTGACTGAGTTACGACTCTGAAAAAAAAGGGCGTTTTCTGACTCACATCACTTCACACGGTTTCGTTGCCTCTGCTCTATCTGTCATTTCTCCTCCGTCTTTGTCCTGCTGGATGTTGCCGATGGTTTCCTGTAGTACCTGACGGTTAAAATGGCGTCCAGACGATGAGTTTGAACATTTCAAGCTTTCCTGTTCTCATTATATCAGTGGATCTCCTGGTTGCTAAACCTGGTGACAGAGCTCATTGGTGTTGTGGATTTTGGCGTCAAGCTCCTCATTAGAGACGCCGCAGGTGTGTGTTTGCTTGTGTGCAGATGTTCACGTTCACCCAGTGGCTGTTTGCGAAGCTTCCAGTGTTGAAAATACACACAGCCTGTCTCTCAGTGTGGATCTGATAAACAGCAGCGAGCAGTGAAATTCAAATGAACAACATGGATTTAATTAAGAGTTTGTCTGTCGCTGTCTTCCGAGTATCACATTGACGCCAAGTTTGTCTCCTGCCAGCAAACAGCAGAGTGTTTATTTGGCCGACTCACCTCGAGCCGATGACAGAGACAAATGGCTGCAGGAAGCAAATGAGCTCCAGACTGAAACATTAAGATCTGCTAATGAACTTTGGTTCCTTCTGCCAAGCTGCAATGAGACCGCAGAGAAAACTAATTTGGTTTTAAATGTCATCTTTGGCCTTTTAAAGTCCTTCTTTTCTTTTCCACATGCAACTCCACTTCCCAGAAAAATGACAGTTTTTACTCTTTTACAGCTGTTACACCTGATTTACCTTCAACATGAGAAAACTAACTTACATTTCCTTCTCTCTTCTTTCCATCTTCCACAAATTTTCTAACGCGCTTCTGAAACCCAAACAGCTGATGGTACACTTACTGTTAATCCTTCTTTATTTCTGACTCAGTAAAAATGCGGACATTAAAGAAACATTAAGGTAATTTTTCCCTGATGTTTTAACATTTTTGCTTCAGTGAATTTTGTGAAGTTTTTCTTGAGTGAGCAGTTGAAAGCTGAGAAGTTTTGTTTCATTCACGGTGAAAGCATCCTTTGTTGTTCCGCTCTCACCGTTACATTCCATGACGGTAAAGCCGAACACACAAGGAACATTAAAACGCCTTAATGACATTCCTGTGTGAGCTGAGCCTGAAGGCCTCGGCCGGCCGAGCAAGCAGCGCAGCAGCACAGAGAAAGAGAGAGACACGCAGGTGTTGTTACAAAGGAGGAGCAGTTTGTGGCAAAACTACTGAACTCTTTTTGTCTGAACCTGTCAAATTTTTTCAGGAACTAGGAGCTTCAAGCTTTTTCCTGGAAATTACTGAAACAAATTAAACAGGAACACATTCTGTTGAACTGCCAAGAGGAAATTTATTTGGAAGATTCTGATGCTTTGACGTCGACCTTTTGGGGGGAATTTAACATACTTGCAGTAAATGGAAGAGCTTATAACAGAAGAACTACATGCATGCATGAGGATTAGTGGATCTAACACATCTAATAATCCAAAAATATACACAAGTTCAAACATTTAAATATTCATTAGGAGAGCTTCACTGCTGTGTGAACACATTACAGTGCAGTGATCACGGCCTTAAGGTGCTGGGTTTAAAATTATTTTAGACTTTGGATTTTCCCAAATTTAAAGAAACAAATCGATAATCTGGGTGAAGGGTGATTGATAAATTCATGTCCTACAGTAGATGCAGATGAGTTGCACAGCTCTCCTTACATGTTCAAGCAGTTCAGCTCTTTGAGCATCTTTGCAGAAAGTTTGGAGTGAATAACTTTTGTTGTTTTTCTGTTTCAGGTAACTGAATGTTGGACATCAGCACTGTCTGAGAAAATGAACATCGGCCTCCGTGCAGTCGACCTTTAATGTGAATTTGCGCTCGTTCAGCAGCTGCCCTGCTCACACACATCATCCTGCACCCAACCATTAGTTTGCCTGTTGCTGTAGCTGGTGGAGTCAGTTTGTGGGTCACAGACGAGCGTTTGCATGTCGGCTAGTGTGTGATTGTGTTATGTTTCATTTCTCCCTCCTTCCCTTCCTCAAGTAAAAGGCACCATTGTCACCCTCAGGCCCTCACAAGGCGACACTTAGTGATTCATCACACTTGACATGAGGTCAAAGGTCATATGCAGTAATGTTCAGCATCCCACGAGCCTGATGTGTAAATCAACACTTCATAAGTGTTCCTGTTGTGCCGAGCAGGCTGAGCGCTTCAAGAACAATAGTGTGATTTTTACAGCCTGTGGGATGCACGAGGTGTGGGCTGAGAGGCTCGTATTCACCACTGCACACACACACAAACACACACACACACACCACGTAGGTGGACTGGTTGAGCTTGAGGTTAGTTCATTGGAAGTGTGGGCTGATCTCACAGCCACAGGCCACAACACAGTCTGCATCACTGTTTCCCTTCTAATGAACCCCCACAACACACACTCACATACAAACACACACAGATACACACTGTTTTCCCTAAACACACAAATGAACTTCGCACCGACAGTTAACCTCAGTAACGAGGCAGCGAGCGGGTGACTGCTCCTTACAGCTGTTGGTTTAATGAAGCAGTAAACACATGCGGCCGGTGAGCGGCGACCTCACTCGTCTGTTAGCCGAGCTGTTAGCAGCTCTCACACACACACTCACACACACTCTGGTCTTTTCATTGTGTTGGAACAGAAAACAGCTGCCTGGAAGCTTTGGATCTTTTCACTGTGTCGGGTTGGAACATCATACAGCGGTGAGGTAATCAGTTCTAAAACCTGGAAGTCAGTTAGCATTTTTGCACTTCCTGTTCCCTCGTCTTAAAGTCTGTGTTTTTTGAATGAGTTTTTGGTTGTCTTGCATCAGTT
>JAPZDX010000013.1:811418-848365 GCA_029783625.1 Naso annulatus | reverse complement strand
GCTGGACATGCAGACTCCATCATGCCGAGCATAGAGACCGTACTTGGCAACCCACAATACCCGGCCGCTATTAGCTGATGCGATGTAAACATGACGTCATTGTCGAACCCGTCAAAATTTTTAAAATTATTTAATTCAGACATAATAGAATTTTTTAAGGAAATGCTGTACTTTCATTCTGCACCCCTTTAAACGCACTGTGGATGTATTATTTTTTTAAAAATTACAGCTTTTAATAATTATTCTACATAATCAACCTTTAAATTTGTGAAACTTATGTAAAAAATGTCATCAGAGTAAAAATAAAAATTCTATTTAACTGCAAAGAATGAGATAATGTGTTGGCAAGCCCTTGCATTCCTTCTTAGTGCTGCTAGTCCAGCAGAGGCAGGATCAAGGCACTTTGAAACTCAAACATTAAGCATTTTTTTCATACATGAATATATTTACTATTGATGTATTTACTATTACCTTTATATTTGGGTTATAGGTAGGTGTAGAGGCAACAATGGCGCACGTTAAACATTAAATTACATTTTGTCTAATCCATCATTCTGAACCATCATGAACCAGACTCCGACCAGAAATGCCTATTCTTGCTTATCAAAACACATCATCTCTTGCAGTATTTTGTTTTTAGTGTATAATGGTCACAAAGAGTCACGGGATGACCAATGCCTTAGCTATTTAGCGAATTATCCAATGGAAAAACATCTGTTGTACTGTTGTGAATATAACGTTGGCCTCCTGTAAATGTGCTCTGTCCTGTTATAATGTTGTAGAGCAAAGTGACATAATGATAAATAAAAGGGACATGACGGTCGTTAAGGGAGAGTAAAGGATGGGTATGTTATTCACTTACTTTACAGGCCAGGAATGCATTTCATCAACTTCCTGTCTCTCATTTGGTTCACTGCCACTTTATCTATCTATCTATCTTAGCCTTTCTTGCTAACACTGGAAACAGATAAACATGACGGACACAACAAAACGCGTCATGGACAAGGGGGCTGAACTGAAAAGGGAAAACTGTGGACTCATTGTTTATTTCACAAATTTGTTTCAAACTTACCATGAGGCAAAACTCTGCTCGGCTCAGCGGAGTGTTCGTTTGCTCCAGCTGCTATCCTCCCGTCTTCACCACACCGCAGCAGCACTGAGCAGCAGAACGAGCGTGTGGTGGGAAACTCTCAGGCTGCTCTCACACTAGGCCATCCGTACGGTGCCTGAGCGCGTTTGACCCCTAAAGTCCAATTTGTTTGACTAGTGTGAGTACGCCCTTAAACTGAGTAAGGAATGGAGTGGAAGCGCACTCTACTGGATAAATAGTGCAAGGACATCATTTCTAAGTAAAATCAAGTCAAAACGTTGCCTGCGCTTTATTAGGAAAAATGAAAGTGTGAACATCAGTGTCTATCGGCCAGTTCATATGCCCATATGATTAGTCAGAAACAAAATCAGACAATCGAATTAGCCGGCAGATTAATCGGTCGGACCTTAAGCAGAACTCGTGAATCTAATCTTTTTGTTTGCAAGAGATTGCAGAAACTGTCAGCTCAGTGTTGCTAGGCTAAATTTTTTGAGGCATCATATTTTTAGTAGGTCACAAACTTTAGCTGCAGACTGTCCTCTGGTTGCAGAACAGTGTCTTTATTTGTGAGATGGAACTTTTCATTGTACCTGATCCAAGTGCACCTGATCTAACCGAAACTAAACAGTCTTTTTGTTTTTTCAGCCTTTACGGGGGAAGTGTCTGTTCTTCCTGAGAACCACAGACAAGCCAATAACCACCGCTAACGTACAGCAGGTCTGTCACTCAGCTTGGTCCTTTAGATTCAGACAAAAGTGTCGGGAAAAACCCTGTTGACTCAGTGGCTCTGATCCGGTATGCCATCTTCTCCCTATCTGAACCTATATTGTGCTTCTTAATATTATTTTACCAGTTAAGACACTAGGAACAATTTCTTATTTACAATGACAGTCTTAAAAGCATCAGAAGACACTTTTAAGTCAAACAAAAACAAGTCGGAGTGGTCAATAAATTGAATCAAACGGAGGTAAAACATTTGTAAGTATCAATAAATAAATTTGTAAGTAAAATGTGAAAAGCAGTGACTGTGAAAAATTTATCAATCTGTCATTTGAAAAACCCCAAAATCTGGCAGCTGATGTGACAAAGGAATGAAGCTTTGCCTTGAACTTTGACTGCAACATTATTTACAAAGCATAAACTGCTTTGGGAGGCTTCCACCTCTCGTGGAAATGTTCAGGGTAAAAGGAAACACAGTGACCCTAACTCACATACCTTCAGTTTCAATAGCGTTTAGTTAAGGACTGAGGTCAGTCATGTGGTGCGTGCTGTGTTTACAGGAGGTGAACTTCGGCATGCTGGACTGCAGTGATGGCTGCATGTTGAAGAGTCTGGAGACTCTGCTGGCTCACGTCATGTTACCTGCCCTGAGGTCACAGCAGGTACACACACATGCACACATTGGCTCTTTGGGATGTGCTTGTAATGGCTAACCATTGAAAAGCACACATGACTCTGACCAAGGTGCAATGAGTTAGCCTATTATATTTAGCTACTGTGAGCTTCAAACAATCACGCACATTGAACCAGACTATAGATCGTAACTGTACATTTTCATAACTCAGTAATCACACAAACACCAAACCACAGTGACTTAGACGTAATTCATAGAACTGGGTTGCGGTCTATGGTACTATAACATTGGTGGACATGTTGGAGCTCATTTATATTCCTCTGTAAAATATTCACTGTACTCACTGATCCTTGGAAACTCAAGAGAACGCTCAGTCAAACCTGATGGCGGTGAACTGTGCGATGGAGAAACCTATCCTGAGCCTATTACACCTGGTCACTTACCAAGGGCAGCAACTTCAAAATCTGAGCACCGTCACTGCAGCATCTGGAGCATGCTAAATTAACTAAAAACACATGGACAAAATTAACTCACATACTCTGATATTATAACATTCATAGCATCTCATTCACGGAAAAATGCCCATACTCAGAAACTTGGAGCAACCGTTTTTCCCACACACACGGAGTCGTCTTCTCCTTAGAACCTGCAAGCAGCGGCTAACTAACGTTAGCAACACTCAGTCTCCAAACGTCTGTAAATTAAGTAAAATGACCGTCTAAAAATATCTCTAAACACATCTCACTCGCCTGTATTATTACGGGTTATGGTACACAAACAGTATAAAACGTACAGGGCACCAAATTAAAGAAAAAATAACTTTTAAACTTTTCTAAAGCTAAACCAGCATAAGCCGCCACTCCGTGTTTCCCACTGCTGTCCTCTCCAACTGATTTCTGCACACTTTTAACTCCCGCCCCTCAGAACCAGAGCCGTTTAAGAAGTTGCTACTCCAGTTACTCCAATAGACCATTTTTGTTACAACAATGGCGGTGTAGGTACCACTTAGCATGAGAGACTGATTGTGATGAACTTTGAAGACGAGGTAAGACGTTTTCACTATTAGATTGTATATAAACAGCACATCATGATCAATTTAAATACGCATTAAAACATGTAAGTAGATTATCATTTGCTAAATCAGCTGATTTAGTGACCCTTTAGAAAAACAGATTAAGCTAGGCTAGGATAGCGTAACTGGATCAAAATAGCAAGGTGACCTTAACGTTAACCATGAACCCTAACCCAATATGACTGTGGGAACATAGGGCCTGGTTTCGAGGAGAGGAAAATTTCTTTGAAGTTGGGGAACATAGGGCTGTGGGGACAAAAGGCTGTATATAATATAATATAATATGACATAATATAATATAATATAATATAATATGATATAATGTAATATAATATAATATGATATAATATAATATAATATAATATAATATAATATGATATAATGTAATATAATATAATATATAAACAAGTGTTTGAAAATGTGCTGTCCTGATTTGATGTGTTTAAATGTATGCTTTTTGATAGCAGATTTTTGCACATGCAATCCAAAGAGAGAGAAATTTTGAGTTTGAACATGTGTATCAAATGTTTATATTAATAAGTGCATAAGAATTGTAAACAAAAAGATTAATACAATTCCATCAATTCCAATTCCAACATCTTGGCACTACTGCTGCTAGTGCATTGACCCTTTGTGCTGTCAGTTAACAATCATTGATAGTCACTGTTTCTGTTTTTCATCTACAAATATTCACTTATGCATGTAGCTCTTACATAACTTATCCTGTATAACTCCATATGTAATTTACTGTCCACAAAATTCTTATAAAAATGTATGCATTGGTTAATATTTATTCTTAACAGCTATTTGTATATGTAAGCCACATGTTTATTGACACTTATTACATATCACATATGTATTTGTCTTATCAGCACTTTCCTAGTTCGCACTCTTTTTTAGATTGTTCTTAACTACTATTCAAGTTTAAGGGCATGAGCTAATAATAAGAATTAAAAGTAATAAAAAAGAACAACAGGCTCATTAACCAAGCTAACATTAGCCTAAAGTATGTCAATGAGGCAGGTAACACATCAGATCATTCATACAGCAACACTAATTGTCAAATATTAGCAAATTTTGCTTTTCAAACAAACATTTTGATGTAACTACATAGGCATATCAGTGTGCCATTTAAAAATATATATGTATTTGCCATGTAAATGTTGTAAATTGAGGCATTTTTGACTTTTAATTACCAAAAATCACAGTTTTGTCTCTTTTTCTTTGCTTCAAACTACCCAAAACTTCCTGGAACTATCTGAGGTCTAAGTCAGTCATGTGACCATCTTGCATTTTGAACTTCCGCTGTCATGACTCACTCTTAAACGGCTCTGATTAGGACAATAGACTCAGATCCTGATTGGCTAATGGACACCAGGACACCTGGCTCCCCAAATAAAGGGACTGGGAGGTTTAATGACTACTTAAAACATTGGACATTTCAGTGTTGTACCAAAATAAACATTAATGCAAAAATTACTTCATTTTAATTATAATCATTCCAGGTCAGAATTTGATATGCTATATAAATGGTTAGCTAAAATACACATCAAAAAATCAGTATGTAAATAAATGCAACAGAAATGTTGCAGGGCAGGTTACTACAGCTTAATTTACATACAACTCAGTCATGCACTATTAATAAGCAGTAAACCTAAAAAGACACTTATTTAGCGTAATGTCTTGTTCATTGAAAATAAGATATTAATCAGTGTATTACAATGCCTACTAAACGGCTAGAATGGTACCAATGAGTATGCGAAGAACAAGTAACTAGTTAATGGTGAGTGTGTGTTCCCAATATCAAATGTTATTTTATTATTCAGAGATTTGTCTCTTTAGCTGGTTAAAGGAACTTTGTGTACAGCCATGTTGACTTCAATGCATTTAATGTTATTTGTTTACCGGTATGTTTTGTTTTCTAGTGTTGAAACTGTTTGAATAACAAAAGAGCGATGTCCAAATCTTTTATGTCCAGACGTGGGGCTCTGTGCAGGAGGGAGCGTCCTGTCACGACATCCGGTCCTTCCTGTCCTCAGTGGACCAGTTTGTGAATAATCTGAGCTCAGCCAGAGTCAGCATGGAGAGGAAGTTTCAGCTGCGGCAGGTCGACCTTCCTGATGCTGTCGGCCGGCTGAGCAGCCCTGCAGACTACACAGCTGCAGGTAGGAAGGTCAACCACAGTGACAGTCTCCTTCACAAACACACAGCAAGTATCAAAGTAACTCATCTTTAGTTTTGACTGCTTTAGACTTTATGAGGGACTGGAGTGAGTCACTGTCTCATAGCAAGAAGGTCCTGGGTTCGATTCCCGGCTGGGGCAGGCCATATCTGCGTGGGTTTTTTCTGGGTGCTCTGGTTTCCCCCACCGTCAAAACATGTACATTAGGTCTATCTCCAGTCAGTATCCTTGACCAAGGTACTGGCATAGAATCTGGAGTTGCTCCCCGAGCGCTGTGCTGTGGCTGCCCACTGCTCCTCAGGGACGGGTTAAATGCAGAGAACACATTTCACTGCTGTGTATATGTGACCAATAAAGAACCCTTATAAAATATAAAAGCCAAAGAGATGACTGAAGCCATGCAGAAACAATCAGGATGTAGATGTGGTACAACAATTACATGTCAAAGTCACTTAATAAGAGCCATCAAGGTCAAAATACACAAATACAAAACTATGGAAAGAACAGACAGATCAAACTCCTTATCAAGCTCATCAGGGGGCGCTGTGCTCAGCCTGAATGTCTTGCATCATCATCTATGTAGAGTGTGTTTTTAGTTTTAACAATGTACGCTTCAGGTCAGAGGCTTTCAGGGGCCTTAATGACACCTTTAACACTTAGTAATGTCATTGTAGAGTTTTTGTTTTAAGCATCCCATAGATGTTCTGTTTTTTGTCTTGGGTTCATTTGAAGATGGAGTCTAAAGAGACCAGGCGACACACAAGGAGGAGGATTCATAAAGATAATTAAAAATCATACAGCAAAAAATAAAAATCTGTCTGTTTTTCTGCTCTCAGCCAATAACAGCGAGCTGATGGAGTGTCTGGAGGGCGTGGTCTCAGTGTGGACCAATCAGATCAAGCAGGTCCTAACAGAGAGTGAACAGCTGAGACAGGAGGCTGATGACGTTGGCCCATCAGCTGAGCTGGAGCACTGGAAGCGGCGCATGGTGACGTTTAACAGGTGAGCACGCTCGCTTTGTTTGACTCCACAGTTGTTTCAGCTGCTCTGTTGTTCGTGTTTGGCTGTTTCAGAATCATCAAATGGTCTGACATGTTTAATTTTGTTTAATTCTGCTCAAATCTTGATTTTAAAAGTAATAATAATAATGCTGTGTGTGTGTGTGTGTGTGTGTGTGCGTGCCAGTCTGATGGAGGAGGTGAGGCGTCCTCAGGTGAAAAGGACTCTGGGAGTTCTGCAGGTCACCAAGTCCCCAACTCTACACAGCTGGAGAGAGTTGGTCAGCATCTGAAAAGACTCCAGTTTAAACCAAAATAAGTTTTGATTAATTGAGTTGAGTTCACAGTTGGGTTTATCATGATTGATTGATTGATCTTGTAAGGACCGGGACATCACTGTGGTGGCTAATGAGGCGAAGGACAACGTGAAGTTTCTCTACACTCTGGACAAATTCTTCAGGCCGTTTGGGAAATGCACTCCGGTAAAAAACAACTCTTTACATCATGATGTTCTGTCTTTGGTTTCAAACTAGCAGCTTGTCTGTGAACTGCAGATGATTGTCTCTTTCTTACATGATTTATTTTCATTTTTAAAATTTCACATCTTGAGAGCAGAAAAGATTAATTGAACACAAATGCACTCAGAAATGAAAAAGGAAAAATAAGTACAAAAAATGTTGCCAATAATTAAATAAAAGATGAATATAGATTAGCTGAAATGCCTCAAATTAGGTTTCAAAAAATGCAAATTTGCATGAGCTGCATCCAGCAGTCTACATCAAACAGTTGATAAAGTATGGGAGAGGCGGGGCTGAAACATATGACCAGTGAAAGTGTGTGTGTGTGTGTGTGTGTGTGAGTATGTGTGTGCGTGTACAAAGCTTGGCCATGTTACATGAATCTGTTTAGAAGTTATGCGCCTTTATCTTACAGGCAACACCCAATGTCACGCCCCCTTTTTGCCAGTTGGCCCCAACAGTTAATCAGCTGTCCTTTGGCTCATGGCCAACCTTTCTGCTAAATCTTGTGCAAGTCTGGCCACTTGCATTGCCACGCCCACTTTTCATCTGCCAAAAAGTGGGTAATTTTTGTGGACTGAGCAACCGACAGAGCTGCTGGTCGCAGTAAAAAACTGAAGAGCACTTCTGTGTTCTCGTGGAGCTGTAGTAAAAGCGAATCCTTTTGTTTTATTAACATTCTCATTTGTTTTAAATTGCAGATGACGATTGTTTATATATATATATTATACTATAGAAATAACTATAAAGTGAATTAGTCATGCTGCAGCGGTTTATCTCAAACATGGTATGTGATCTTTGAACTAAATAGGATCCATTTCCAATCAACAACTAAATTTATATTTTAACTATAACAGGGACTTTCCATGTATCCTTCTGTCCAAATCTGTTTGACCCACCTGGGTTGTTTTCTGACACATTTCTTGTCTTAAATGAACAGAAGCTTTTGTGAATCTCTCCCTCCTCTCTCTCTCTCGTTGACAGACCAGCATGCTGGAGCACATCCCTGCTCTGATGACCAGTATCAGGATGATCCACGCTGTGTCTCCGTACTACAACACGTCACAGCGGATGACCTCTCTGCTGCTCAAGGTCACAAACCAGATGATCAACACCTGCAGGAGCTACATGTTGGAGGGCGTGGCCCGTGTCTGGGACCACAGCAGGTAGGACAACAAGACCACCACCCAGCAAACATGTCTCTATTATACAAGAAAACATGAGATAGCTGTGTGTGTGTGTGTGTGTGTGTGTGTGTGTTTGTGTGTGTCAGGCCAGTGCTGCTGCAGCGTATCTCAGACTGCTGTAATCTAAACGTGGCGTATCAGAGGAGCTTCCACACTATCAGAGACAAACTGAGAGAAAACCCACAGAACAGACAGTTTGACTTCAGGTAAAACCAAGCAGCAGCTTCTCTGCTCGTCTCATGACAGCGTGGCTGATGAGGTTTACCGCGGCGCCCTTTCCTTCCTCTCTTCCTTTCTTGTTTTTTCAGTGAGACTTTCATCTTTGGAAAGTTTGATGCTTTCTGCAGGCGTCTGGAGAAGATTGCAAACATGGTGACCACGCTGGAGAGCCTTGCTGCTCTGCAAAACATGAAGGTGAATTTTTGATATTTAACCATTTCACAGACGACATTTCATCAGGCTGAAGGGTTTAACCTTCTGTCTTTAGTTTTTTCTTTCATTTGTATTTTCAAACTATGAAACATGTTATTTGAACTTAACTGGTACCTGCTGATTAGTATTTTAATATTAGCTAATAATATCATGCTAATCAGCTGTACTGGTATAAGCTGATTTTGAAATAATCAGCTAATATTGACATTTTGATGCAACCTGGGGCCTGGACTACGAAGCAGGATTTATGCTTAACGAGGTCACTTCAGGTTAACTCTGGGTTTTCAGTCCTATGAAGGTGGATCACTTCTGACTGAGCTGTGTCACTGCAGTAACTTATGCTGAACGGCTAACCTGCTCCGGAGCAAGTTATGTTCGAGATCAGATCAGTGGGTATAAACGCTCCGCCCACTGACCAATCAGGTCAATCAGTTCTGTTAGAAAATGACATCACCATTCATAAAAGATCGCATAGAGCTCAGAGCGCGGATCATGAAAGAGTCTCTGAGGAGGGGGAGCGAGTTCACAGACCTCTTTAAATTTTTCTGACAATTTTAATTAAAATGATTTATCTGTGTGAGCTTCTTAAAGTGTCTGCTGCAGAGAATGAATGAAGAATTAAAGCATTTTCCTTTTTGGACTATGAGATATCAAAGTTAATTACAGCTACTTACCGCTTTGAATTATATTTTATATTTAGTTTTAATTACATCAATGTCCGTTTGGACGCCAAGTCTAAAATAACAGTTTGAATAAATAAAGCTAAATTAGCTTTAGCACTCTAACATGGAACACACTTTTAACAGCTGATCAGGCATATTTGTGCCTCGATGATTTTGCAGTGATGTATAGGAGTCGTCTTGGGAAGAGCTTTGTGTCTCTCTCTGTATTCAACTCTGCTGCAGGTATTTTTGTGATCCAGCACTCATCATATGTGTGTAAGTTTTTTATTATCTTTGCATTGATATTAGGCTTGTAATGCTTTACGCATTCAAACAGTCGGCAATCTTTTTTTTCTGATCTTTCTGTGTCTGAGGGCTCCGTCTGATTTATTAGTTTGCTCCTTGTATTTAAAACATGCCGCTCTGCTGCCACTAACTGCTCAGTCCATGTTTGTAATTGGTCGTGTGTTGCAAACCCCGCCTCTTTTATGTGAACGTGCTCGTGTGTAAATGAGGAAAACCTGAATTGATTTACCGAGTTGATAACCTGCTTCGTGTGAGTGCTTCACCAGATCACTTTTGTGTAGTTTAGTGAAGCTGGATGACTCAAACAGATCAGGACATGTTAAACTCACTCGGTTGTACAGGGCCCAGATGGTTGATGCAGCTATAAAAACAAATCCAATGGAAGATTTCTTGACCTGAGTTTGTCGAGCACACAGCATGTGAGCGAACATCACAGTGAGGCTGAACCTCATCCAAGTAAGTCAGACTGAAACTGAGTGGCGCTGTGTTCCAGGTGGAGGGCACTGAGAAAATTCACATTCGCTACCAGACCATCGTCTCCACAACCAAGTCCAAGACCTATGACGTCCTGGACCACCGCAAGCTGGAGGTAACGGACCAAAATGATTTATTAAAAAATTTGCAAGTTACAATAAACTTCGATGAAGCTTTGGTGCTGGAATGAAAGAGGTGGTTTAAGCATCCACTACATTTACAGTTTGACAGTGACTACGCAGACTTCCAGCTCCAGGTTCAGGGTTTGTTCCAGTCTCTTCAGTCTCTGCTAGACTTTTGGTTCCAAAAGTCTCTCACTGTGAGTTCAGCACAATCACAACTAAAACAACTCAAACTGATGAAGCTTGTGGTGTAAACTGTAGACTGAAGCGTGTGTGGGGTAAAAACAGAGTAGGATTCACAGTGAGTGTTTGTGTCAGACTGAGCAGATGCTGGAGCTGCTGGCCATGTTTGAGTCCGGTCCAGTGTCTTGTCTCGACCTGACGCAGCACTACCAGCTGCTGCTGCAGCACTACAGCAGAGAGCTGGAGCTGCTGAGGAAGACCTACCAGAGGCAGAGGGACAGACCGCCCATTGGACGCAACCTGCCTCCGGTACAAACAGCCGTCTCTCGCACTGTTTGTCTGACTCTGTGAATTAAAAACACTAACAGTTATTTTCATTATAAATCAATTTGCAGACTGTTTTTTACCATTTCTTGGTTATGGTGGTCAAAAATATTCTAAATTATTTCCCAATGTCGAATAACCTCAGACATGCTGACATCACCTGTCTGACTCTCAGCTGGCAGGGCGGATCCTGTGGTGTCGTCAGCTTTTCAGGAAGATTGAAGCTCCCATGTTGATCCTGAAGACAAAGCTTGACATCCTCAAGGTGCAACCTCTGATTTGACCTCTTCAGTCATATCAATATTACTGATCAGCACGACCTCAGTGACCCTCCCTCCCTGTCTGTCTGTCTGTCTGTCTGTCTGTCTGTCAGGGACCAGAGATGACTAAAGTGATCCGGAACTACAACAAGATGTCTGTGGTGTTGCTGCAGTACGAGCTGCTGCACCTGCAGGCCTGGAGTGAGGCTGCAGAGAGCGTGCCGCCCTGCCTGAACGCCACCCTGCTGGTCCGACATGAGAACAGCAAGGTGCTGGATGGCGTAATGATAGATCACTGGATGAGTGAGCAAGGTTTCAAATAGCATCTCTTTATGTGAACTTAGATTTTGTCTTTTTCAGCTTCACATCAGGTTAAAGGCATCTCGCCCACAGTGAGAAGTTTTGGTTGTCAGCCATTTCCGTGAAACTCACCAATGTTCTCTTCAGTAACTTTATAGATGAAATCTCTGCTGTCTGAAATCCTCCCTGACGTGCACTTATAACATACTCACAAATATCAGGTTTTCTGTAACAAAACCTGGAAGGAATCTACTCTAGCCTGACTGATACATCGGTGTACCAATACTATTGGCTGATATTGGCCTTTCGTAGATTTATCAGTATTGGTGTATGTGTTCTCCAATAAGTGCTGATATAAAATTTTTTCTTTTTTTAATACAGCTAAAAAAAACCCCTTTAAATCTCGTTCTGCGTCCAGCAGAGAGTGGTGCATTATTGAAATGGTAATAAGGGAAGTATTTACCTTTTAGTGCACTGATGTTTGGAATAAAGTTTATTAGATATCCTGTCTTCATTATGTATGTTTGTCACATGTATTTGATAACTACATTCAAAATATTGTATACAGAATATTGGCCAAAATATTGGATATCAGAATTTTCTTCCTCCCTAATATCAGTATTGGCATCAGCCCCAAAAATCCTGTATCGGTCGGGCACTGGAATCTACCCCTAAAATGAATGTTGAGGCTTCTCTTTAGCTTTTGGTCGGTGCCCTCCATGTCTTTTTATTTTGGACGTTTAAATCTCCTGTTGGTTGTTCTGTCAAGCATCAGGCAGGTCAGGGGCTCAGTGTGTGAGGAACTGTGTTTTTTCCTCAGGAGGTTTTAGTGAACCTGGACCCTGCGGTGCTGGAGGTGCTGCAGGAAGCTCGCTGGATGACCAAACTGGGGGTGAATGTGCCAAAGGTCATTGTGAAGATGACCTTCAGAGAAACACAAGTCAAAGCTCTGCACAGACGGTGAGAACAACTGATGTTTATGTCCTGCAGGAAGCAGAGGTGTTCGACAGACGTTCAGAGATAACGAATATGAATCTTTAAAGACTGAAGAAAACACTTTCACTACACTACCAGGATAAAATTTCCTTTAATTTCACTGCACAGAACAATATTTTTTATTTGAACTGATCAAATAAGTTTTCTTAGTTGCAGTTGCTTTGAATTGTTCACCTAATTTGATATTTCAAACAGGGTTATTTTAGTTTAATTGAGTTGACTTTACTTTTTTTGGTCTCCTTTGCTTAATTTAATTTACACTTTGATTGATTTTACTTTATTCTCAACTACACTGTAACATCACGTACTATCATGTTTAGTTCTTGATCATCTCTGTTAAACCTGTCTCGTCTCTGCTCTGCTGGTCCAGGCTGCTGGAGCTGCTCCAGGACTTCTGCTCGGTGGTTTCCAGGATCCCGCCTCTGCTCTCCCCGCTGATGCAGCCCTTCATTGAACGGGTGGAGGCAGCTCTCTCTCCTGGACTCACCACGCTGTCCTGGACGGCTCTCAACACTGACACATGTAAACGAGAAAAGATGAATTACTATTTGGATGTTTGCAGATAACATAAAACCAATGAAACATAATTTATTTCAAATATGGACATGTAACAAGCACTAAACACCAGTTTTATCAACAATAGTTGAGTGAGGAATCATCCAGTAATAACATAGTTTCACACTCTGTTGTGCTCAGTCATAGAGAGTGTGTATGTGGCTCTGAAAGATCTGGATCAGATCTCTAGAGTCGTCACAGATCTGCTGGAGTGTCGCATTGGTCGGCTGCTTCAGGACATGTCGTCCTGCTGTCTGCTGATCCTGCCTGAAGACTCGCTGGTCTCACCTCAGGACCTCCTGCTGCAGACAGACAGATCTGTCCAAGCTGCTGCTGCCACTCTGAGCTGGTAAAACACTGACGATAAAACCATGTTCTCACCAGAGTTCCCAAAAACTGTGCTGGTCCATGCGCCTGGAAAACTCTTAATGTCCTTGACAACAGAGAGAAATTCAGGTCAAACTGTGTGTGTGTGTGTGTGTGTGTGTGTGTACAGGCAGAGTCAGCAGGTGGAGAAATATGTGTTTGAACTAATTGAGGAGCTGAAGAGGAAGATGAAGATAACAGAGACTTTAAATCTGGAGGTAACACACACTCTCTCTCTCACACACACACACACACAAACACACATTCATTCTTCTCTCCACTTTTCTTTTCCTCTTGTGTCCTTCTTCCCCTCCTCAGGGGTCTTTTCAGTGTCTCCATCCAGACTCCAAGCAGAAGACACGCTGTCAGTCTTGTCTCCCTTGTTGTTTCTACAACCTGATTGGTCAGCTCTGTCATCACAACACTGAAGCCCTGGTCAAAGGTCAGTCTCCTTCCTTTGCACTCCTCCTTTTCTGTCTTCCCTCCATCTTTCTTGTCCTCTGTCTCTCTTTTCTTCCAGGTTTTGGTTACCAGAGCAGAGATTTGAAAAAGGAAGTGAAATCTTCCTTTATCTGCAATTTGAATGAATCAGGAAATGGTTGTTAGGAAATCTGAGTCAACATAAATCACTCAATATAAGCACATAAGACTGAGCGGCTGTTTCAGAGAAGACCTGCTGTTGTTATTAATCAGACTGTTGTGACCGCCATCACCTCTCAGCTCTACTCATCCTCACTGATTTGTCTTTTTTCCCTCAGCCACTAAGTCTTCTCTGGAAGCTTTGAGGAGGAGACTTCATGTCTCCAAATATCAGTTGCCCTCAACCTCATCTAACAGCAGCCAATCAGCTCCTCTTCCTCCTCTCTTCAGAGCCTCCATCCAGCTCGTCATCCCCAACATCATCCTCAGACCCAGTCTGGACGACATTCAGGTACTTCTGTTCTTTTCTAGAGCTCATGTACAGTAATGTGTAGTCCTGCACGTCCAGAGTGCATCACACCTGTAATGATCAGGCTTCCACATACTTTTGTCAGTTTGGTTTATGTTTAATACTTAAAATTTACTGGCCTCTGCCACATCAGCTGTGTGTGTGTGTGTTTTAGAGTTCAGTGAACAGACTGGTGAGTGTCGTGTTGTCTGCGACCAAAGACATTCCTCTGTGGACGTACGCTCATCTGCAGTACAAACAGCAGCAGGTATTCCCGTCATTCATCTTGTTTGTCTTGTTTTGGAAGCACCTGTTACCCGACAGCCACATACCCTCTCTATTCTGTCTGCTAGTTGGAGCAGGCGGCGATTCGGGACACAGGAAACGACGTCCTGGTGAAGCTGCCGTTGCTGAGGCCTCTGGACAGACAGCTGGCCGAACACAAAGATGTCACCAAGTCAGTCCAATGACTCAGCTGAAAATTCAACTTAAATGCTAAACGTTATTAGTCACCATCGTCTTTTCTGATCTAATCCCAAACTGTCACTGCTTGTATTACATTGTTTATGTTATAATGTATATTTAAGTCCATCTAAAACAGCATGTTCCTGGCTAAAATAAACAGTTATATTGATGTTTAATGTGTTTGGAAAAATGGAATTGCACATGACTTTTCTTTGTTATGTTGCTGGCCTTTAATTGTCCCGTTCTCTAAATATCTGGACTGTGTAGTGGCAAGAATCTGCCGATACGATACATATCACGTTACAGGGGTTACGAGACGATATATTACGATACATTGCAATACTGTAAGCAAGGCGATATATTGCAGTTTTTTAATCTTATTTTAGAAAAAATGTGAAAAAGTATAAACACCACAATATCCATAAAATCTGAGTTTGAAAAATTAGTATTTTTTGTGGAATCCAAATATCGTAGCAATAGTTTTTGTGCAGTAGCAGTTGGGGAGTTAAAAAAGCTAAAATGAACCACTGCCACTAATCTTTGCATGAAAACTATTAATTAAAAATAATGCAGAGTTTTGGAGAATCGATATATTATTGCGAAATATAATATTGTGATATTGATATGTATCAATATTTTCTTACACCCCTACTAAATATCAGTTTTATCATTGAAAAAACATCCATCAACCTACTTGCTGCTACCGTTTACTTCCTGTGCACATTTTCCAATAATGTTGTTGTTGTTGTTGATGTTGTTTGGAGCAGGTTGGTGTTTCAGCTCGGCTCCATCGTGTCATCTCTGAGAGCTCAGGCTGCCGACACTCTGACTGAACTCACTCACTTCTCTACTCTGTGGATCCAGGTGTGTGTTTGGTTGGTGTTGGTGTTGGTGGTGTTGTTGGTGTGTTGGACTGACAGTCAGGTGTGTCCAGGAGCCAGAGGAGCAGGTTCAGGCCTTCCTGCAGTGCGAGCCCTCACTGACGGAGTTCAGCTCTCGGATCTGCTTTTACTCTGTGAGTCCACTTCCTGTTTATCACTCAAAACTGTATGTACTCAATAAATATTATGATCAATCAATGTTATGACACCAACGTCATGATTCGCTGCACTTCACAAGAGTCATTTTGAACAAGCTCTGGCTGTTTGCCAACAGTCTTTCTGTCTTCAGTGTTTGAGTGTGACATCACAGTCACTGGTGAGATGAATTCCCCTGTCAGAATGTTTACAGGTTCACAGTGAATTAAAATGTACAAACATACAGTGAGACGAGTGTTTTCTGTTGAAAGAAGCTTCGGTCTGACAACTTTTATTCTTTATGAGAGTCTCTGTGATGCAGCTAAAGAATTTAACAGTAAAGAAAAAACATGATGTGGAATAAATTGATGAATTTAGAAAACCTTCACAGCAGAACAGGTTAATCAAAGCCACCATTAAAACTTGTCTTGAAACCCTCTTTACCCATGATCCCTTGCTGTCCCTGCAGAAGCTAGAGGAGCAGATCTCAGAGCTTGCAGCTTTTTTTTCAGTGGGTTCCGTCATCTTTGACACCGCTGAACTAAAGCTGGCGCTCACTCAGGAGAGTCGTCTCTGGAAACTAGCCTTCGGTGCCGCGCTCAATCATCGGGTGTCCGCTGATCTGGATGATGTTGTTTCATTTGTGGACGGGGTGACAAAGCGCCTGCAGCGACCAATCACAGACCTGGAAGACATCAGAGGAGCCATGGCAGCGCTTAGAGAGGTCAGCTAGACTCTGATTGGCTGTTCTCTGCTAGACACAAGTCATTCATTGAGTCATTCACTTATCAATCTGTCAGTTAATACTTTTCTTAATGTCTCATTTATTCACACGTTCATTCATTCGTTAATTACAACATTTATCTTTTCTTGTAATTTAAAAGCTTATAATATTCAGTGATTTCAATCAATTATTTTTGTTTTTTATTCGATAATGCTTGTTGTCATCTGTCACTTTTCATGTGCTAATTTTTTAACTTGACGTAAATCCATTCCTTGATGTATCATTTAGTTAATTCATTTGAGGTGTTTAATTATTTATCTTTAATCTAACATGCATTTGTCAGTTCAAGTGATTTTTTTTGTCATTTATTCATCTTTTTATTCTTTAATTTGTCAGTTTATGCTTTTAAAATGATCTTTCACTCATTCACCTCCTCACTGTTTACTGTTTGAGTTTCGGGAGGCGGAGCTTCGTATCGACGCCACTATCAGTGCAGTGGAAGAATCCTTCGCTCTGCTCAACAAACATAAACTTGTCTTCAATGACGGGAATGCAGAGCGCATGGACGGCCTGACGTACGCCTGGAAAAACCTCAACGCTCTGGTGAGACGGAGGGAGGGATGGAAATGCTGTTCATGGAGACACTCAAATTCAAACACTGATCATTCATGCCGATGTGGATCCAACAAAGCATAAAAAGCTCAGATGTGGGTGTGTTGTGGCTCCAGGTGGTGCAGAAGCAGAACACTCTAGTGAAGTTACAACCCAGCATGAAAGCAGACCTGCTGTCTGCGGTGCAGAGCTTCCAGAGCCACGTTCAGAGCTTCTACACAGAGTACAACTGCAGGTGCTCACACAGCGTCAGACAGTCACGATGGTGAGTACTACATGAAAAACAAAACGTCAAATGTGTGTGTGTTTGCAGGGGTCCGGGGGTGGAGGGCATCGCTCCCGCTGAAGCCAGCGAGTCTCTGCAGAGTTTTCAGGCCGAGTTTGATGAGCTGTGGAGGAAATATGTCACCTACTCTGGAGGAGAGGAGCTGTTTGGACTTCCTGTTAATGGTACAATGGACTGATGGACTTCATGATACTTTTCTCTTTGTCTTAAGTCCTAATCAGCCGTCTCTTTCCTGCAGAGTATCCACAGCTGCAGAGGATCAAGCGGGAACTGTCTCTGCTGTCCAAACTATACACTCTGTATAACTCTGTCATCGACAGCATCGCTGGATACTACGACATCCTGTGGGCCGACCTCAACATCGAGAAGATCAACACCGAGCTGCAGGACTTCCAGAACAGGTACAGCAAAGAGTTTCTGATGGTATCTTGTTGAATAAGTTATTGAGTACCGTTTACATTTAAACCAATACGGTACCGATACTGGTACATGAAAATTGGTACCCATTCCAAACGGCCCCTTTTTTTGGTACCTTACTCCCTCTGTAATAACAAATTAATTTCAGTCACAAAAACCCAAAACTAACCAAGAAAATGGAGAAATGCAAGTCATCTCTCACAACAACTAACTAATTAATTACCTGAGGATGTCGATCCCTCGTTTTAAGTTTTGTCATCCATCAACAAGTGTTAAACATATCCGGCACTGTCTGTAGGCGACGACGTGCCAATGTTAACTCTGGCTGCTGCAGCTGCTGCTGCTGCTGCAGCTGCAGAGAACTTTGTTAGCTTTTAGATATATTTTGTGTTTGACGAGATATTTCCTCAGGTTCGACATGTTGCTCTGAGCAGTTTTCACAAATATTACAGCGGGCACTATCTGCATCAAGTTAGGAAAGTGCAGCCGCATGCTTCCGACTCGCCATTATTCCTCTGACTGTGACCTGAACACACTGCTGGGTCAGTGAGATGACGAAAACTCACTCACAACATCGTCTCTCTCTCTCCAACACATATGCAAATTCAGTACTGTTGTAATTCACTCAGGGCCCTGAAAAGTACAGAGTTTGGTACCAAACCCTGTGTAGTCAAGACAGAACATTTGGCCACCAGTGGCAGAGCTTTGTTGCAAAAACAAGAGTGCAGTTTTTTTACCCCATCCATTTTGCAGTCGTCTTTTGTGTTTGCAGGATCCGGAGGCTTCCGAAGGCATTGAAGGAGTGGCAGGCCTTCAGAGATCTGAAGAAAACCATCGATGACTTCACTGAGACCTGCCCTCTGCTCTACATGATGGCCAACAAGGTCTGACAGTAAATAACATAGATTCTGTGAGATTGAGCATAGATTTACAAACATCCTCTGAAAGGCAGTTATGGTGTCTCTTGTCGACTGAACTTGCTGCCTCCTTCAGGCAATGCTGCCTCGACACTGGGCTCGTCTCAGTGAGCTGACTGGTCACAGCTTCCAGGTGGAATCAGAGAGTTTCTCTCTCAGAAACATCATGGAGGCTCCACTGCTGAGAAACAAAGAAGACATTGAGGTGCTGATGTTGGTGCTGATGCAGAATAACTGTGCAAATCAGATCATTCGTAAAATTTGGTAATAACTGAAAAAGTTTGTTTTTATATGACAGTATTCCAAAAGTGGGAATAACCTGGAAAAGTCCAGACTAATCTTGAGTTTTCAGGGTCAAAGCGGCTGAAAAATACTAAGCTTTTCTCTCAAGATGTTTGCTGAAATCAGACTGCTTGTTCTCATGTGTGTAACAGGATGTGTGTATCAGCGCGGTGAAGGAGCGGGACATCGAGGCCAAACTAAAGGACGTTGTGGCCGAGTGGAGCAGCCACACACTCACTTTCGCCACCTTCAGGACTAGAGGAGAACTGCTGCTAAGAGGAGCAGACACTGCTGAGAAAATCTCCATGATGGAGGACAGTCTGATGGTGCTGACGTCTCTGCTGAGCAACAGGTGGGGATATGAGGGTCAAGGCACGAAGGAAGAAGAGAGAGAAGAGAGAAATAAATAAATAAAAATAAAATGAAACTAGTTTGGAAGTGTGGAGGGTCAGTGAATGGATATATGAATGGATTTTCCGGCTGTCTCTTGTCCTTCCTCCTGCAGGTACAATGCTCCATTCAAGCCTTCCATCCAGCTGTGGGTCCAGAAACTGTCCAACACCTCTGAGATCATCGACAAGTGGCTGTCGGTTCAAAACCTCTGGATCTACCTGGAGGCGGTGTTTGTGGGTGGAGACATTGCCAAGCAGCTGCCTCAGGTCATATGGTTGTAATGTAATTTGTGTAGTTGTGAAATTTTCTCTCATGTCAGACAGAATTTAAAGTTTTTCTTTGGCTCGTCCAGGAAGCCAAACGTTTCCAGAACATTGACAAGTCATGGCAGAGGATCATGCAGCGAGCACATGAGCTTCCCAGCGTGGTGCAGTGCTGCGTGGGAGATGAGACGCTCAGCCAGGTGCTGCCCTTGCGCATATGAGTAACACTCTCAATACTCTGCTGTGGTTAAATATGACACACTTAGTGCATCTGACGAACGGTTTGATTGACACCAGGATCTCCTGTCTCCTCCTCCAGTTGCTCCCTCACCTCCTGGAGCAGTTGGAGTTCTGTCAGAAGTCTCTGTCTGGTTACCTGGAGAAGAAGCGTTTGGTGTTTCCTCGTTTTTTCTTTGTGTCTGATCCTGCCCTGCTGGAGATTCTGGGCCAAGCCTCTGACTCGCACACTATACAGGTAAAAAAACGCACAGGGCGTATACGGGTGATACTAACATGCTAACACTGTTCTACAGTTTCATTTCAGTGTTTTTAATTTAGGTGACTTTATAGTAACATGATTCAGTTTGTATTTTTCCAGCTCTCCACACTCCCTCTCCCTGTTTCTTTGTGTTTGTCTCTCAGGCTCATCTGCTCAGTCTGTTCGACAACATTAACAGAGTCATTTTTAATGAGAAAATCTACGAACAGATCCTCAGTTTTCAGTCTCAGGAAGGAGAAACTGTGGCGCTGAGCCAACCTGTCTTGGCACAGGTACACACAGTCACTTGTATTGATTTAAGTCTATAAATATGGTTGATGTCTGACTCCTGAAGGCTGTGTCTGTAGCTATGAGGTTTGTCTCTTGCAGGGGAACGTGGAGGTGTGGTTAGGACAGCTGCTAGCAGGGGTGAGGCAGACCCTCCATGCTATCATTCGTCAGGCCCACCTGGCCATCAGCGACCCAGTCCTGAAGATTCTGGAATTCCAGTGTGCGTTTCCAGCTCAGGTCGGCCTGCTGGGAATCCAGATGATCTGGACCAGAGATGCAGAGGAAGCACTTGTCCTCAGCAAGTCTGACAAGAAGGTGCTTTTATTTTGTAAAAAATAGAAGCAGAGGGGAAACACGATTGATTATTTTGCAGACTCTCTGTTCTTACTGTCTGCTGTCCAACTGGCTAACAGATCATGCAGAACACCAATCAGAAATTCCTAGACCTCCTCAACGAGCTGATCGACATGACGACCAGGGAGCTAAGTAGAATTGAGAGGACCAAGTATGAGACGCTCATCACCATCCACGTCCACCAGAGAGACATCTTTGACGAGCTGGTGGGTGACACAGAGACAGACTAAAATATGTTTAAATATCGATCAAAGACATATTTCTGTTGTGATTTAATGTCTCTGTCAGGTGCGTCTGAACATAAGAGCTGCGTCTGACTTTGAGTGGCAAAAGCAGTCTAGGTTTTACTTCCTGGAGGAGATGGACAGATGTGTCATCCAGATCACAGATGTGGAGTTCAGCTACTGCAACGAATACCTGGGCTGCACAGACAGGCTGGTCATCACTCCGCTGACAGACAGGTATACACACACCTGAGGCCCAAAACCCACCAACTGCTGGGTGATAGGACTGTTAAGATGATACCTTCATTAGTCAGAGCTGTTTTAATTCTCTTAAACATCTGTCCAGGTGTTACATAACTCTGGCCCAGGCTCTGGGGATGAGTATGGGCGGCGCTCCGGCCGGCCCAGCAGGAACAGGTGACATAAATGCCTCTAGTGACAACTTAAATGTTCTTATATTCACCTACATTGATCTAAATCTGTGTGTGTGTTTCAGGTAAAACAGAGACCACTAAAGACATGGGTCGTTGTCTTGGAAAGTATGTGGTTGTTTTCAACTGTTCGGACCAGATGGACTACAGAGGACTCGGACGCATCTACAAAGGTGTGTAAGTGTCTCTGTGTGTTTAGTTTTAACTGCTGATGGGTTCATCTCAAATTGTTATTGTGAAATGGCTTTCTCTTTTTATCCTGGAAAGATGTATTTTGACAAAAAAACAAAACAAACAAAAAACAGACAAACAAACAAAGTGTTTGTCAAACACACACCTGAGCAGCCAGATGAAAACAAGATGAGCAGCAAGCGATCTGATTGAGATATAGCGCAACTTGCTAAGTGCTGTGATCATTTTATTGTTGTGTCTCTCTGCAGGTCTGGCTCAGTCCGGCGCCTGGGGCTGCTTTGATGAGTTTAACCGCATCGAGCTGCCGGTCTTGTCCGTCGCTGCCCAGCAGATCTACATCGTCCTGCAGTGTAAGAAGAACAAGAAGAAACAGTTTGTCTTCACAGATGGAGACGTGGTGGACATGGACCCTGAGTTTGGCATCTTCCTCACCATGGTAACTGAGCAATGATCTGATAAAGCACCCTGCATGATGAGCCAGTTCAGCACTGATTTACCACAGAACCAGTCAGAGGGTGCATTCCGAATCACTCAACACACATAGAAGGACGTCCTGGTATTCTGGCACACTACATTTCACATACGACTTATTGGGACATACTAAATCTACTCAACAAGAGTTTTGATCTAAACAAAAAAAAGTGTCAGACTTTACCAAGTTGTTCTCTGTCCTTCAGAACCCCGGTTACGCCGGTCGTCAGGAGCTGCCTGAGAACCTGAAGATTCAGTTTCGTATAGTAGCCATGATGGTCCCCGACCGAGCCATCATCATGAGGGTCAAACTGGCCAGTGCAGGTTTCCGTGACAACCAGGTCCTCAGCAGGAAGTTCTACACCCTCTACAAACTGTGTGAGGAGCAGCTCTCCAAACAGGTCAGAAGAGAAAACATCCTTTAGCTCACACACAGTATTTTTTTACATTTGACTTCATGGCGTTATGTTGTTACACCAGGTTCATTATGATTTTGGTCTGAGGAACATTCTGTCGGTTTTGAGGACGCTAGGAGCCGTAAAGAGATCCAACCCGTCAGAAGCAGAGAAGACTGTGGTGATGAGAGTCCTGAGAGACATGAACCTCTCCAAACTGGTCTGTCTGTTGTATGGTTACCCTCACTGTGGACAGATGGGACAATATATGTGACTTTTGAATTGTTTAAGGTGTTGGTGTCATTATCAAAATATACCAGCAGTACCCTGGGGGGGGGGGGGGCGTATTTCATCCTCTAATTATTTTAACCAAAGTCTTTGAACTGTGACTTTTCAGAGCAGTAGCGTGGATTCTCTTTGTATCCTTGTAGGTTGATGAGGATGAGCCTCTGTTTATGAGTCTGATCAACGATCTGTTTCCTGGTTTTGGTAAGTCTCCGTCTCTCACTGCATAGTAAACACTGAAACACACTAACTAAATCCTCTTTCTTCTCCTCTGCAGTTCTGGATAAAGCTGGCTATCCAGACTTGGAGTCGTCCATCCTCAGTCAGGCTCAGCAGGCTGGTCTGATCCCTCACCCCCCCTGGATCCTGAAACTGGTTCAGCTGTACGAGACGCAGAGAGTCCGACATGGTACTGGTCATCACAGACAGAACATGGACATGTTGGACTCAACAAATATCATGATAATTTACCAGTTAGGAGACATGTAGGGCATCTTTAATTTCCTCAGTTTGAACACAGCTGCAGCTGTCGTGTGCTCATGCAGGTATGATGGCGTTGGGTCCCAGTGGTGCTGGGAAGACGGTCTGCATTCACACTCTGATGAAAGCCATGACAGACTGCGGCTCCCCCCACCGCGAGATGAGGATGAACCCCAAAGCCATCACGGCCTCGCAGATGTTCGGCACGCTGGACGTCACCACCAACGACTGGACGGACGGTGTCTTTTCCACTCTGTGGAGGAAGACACTCAGAGCCAAGAAGGTTCGGGGATATTTCAGGATGAATGAGTAACCGTATGTAGAGGAATGTGAACCAAAGCAAAACCAGATGTCATCAGTGTGTTCACGTGTATTTCTTCTATTTTACACATTAGTTACACAAATATAAAACATACAGTAGATAAAGTCAGAAGGTAAATAAAGGTAACAGCATTTCAGTTATGGACAGAGGCGCGTGTGCATGTGTGTGTGCGTGTGTCAGGGGGAACACATCTGGATCGTGCTGGACGGTCCGGTCGACGCCATCTGGATTGAGAACCTAAACTCAGTTCTGGACGACAACAAAACTCTGACGCTGGCAAACGGAGACCGAATCCCCATGGCTCCCTGCTGCAAGGTGACGCAGCATCCACCTGTCTGTCTGTCCATCCATTTGTCTGTCATAGTTCCTGTTTCCTGTTCCTGTGACGTGAACACACTAAAGATCTAAAGTTAAGCCTTGTTGTTTGTGCCTTGTCTCAAGATCATGTTTGAGCCCCACAACATCGACAACGCCTCCCCAGCCACGGTGTCCAGGAACGGAATGGTGTTCATGAGCTCGTCAGTGCTCGGCTGGAGCCCCATCCTGCAGGCCTGGTTACAGACGCTGCCAGAGCAGCAGGCTGACACCCTGAAAACCTGTTTTCACACCTGCTACCAGGTGAGGACCAGAAAACTCATCGTCAGATTAAAGTGAAACTTCCTGCAGAGATAACGCATCACTAAGCACATAAATTGTCTCCATCAGAGCATTCACAGAAAAAGTTCCAGAGTGTTTCTGTCTCTCCTGCAGGACTTGTTGGACTTTGTTTCCACTGCTGTGTCTCCTAAGATGCAGGTGCTGGAGTGTATGTACATCAGACAGACTATTGACCTGCTGCAGGTATGATGGCAAAAGCTGATTCTTCCTGTCATTGTTACTCTGACTGACAGCTCAGTGGCGAATTCAGGAACCTGATGGAAATGTTGTCGCTGAAATGTTACGATTTGGCCTCCAGAAGAACAGGAATCTGAGTTTTCATGACAGAAAGTTCAGCTGATGATTTAAGATTAGTTAATAAATTAGAGTTAATAAATAAAATTATTTATTCTCACCAATTTTTCTTCAGCAGTCCTGATTTTGTTGCCTCATGGGTCACTTGTGTGTATTTTTTGTGTGTGTGTTCAGGGTTTGCTCCCAGCGGTGGAGGAGAGACAGGGCTGCCATGTTGACGTGAGTCGACTGTTTGTGTTTGCGGTGATGTGGTCCCTCGGAGCGTTGCTGGAGCTGGATGACAGAGCCAAGATGGAGGCCTTTCTAAAGGTGTGTGTCTGTGTGTGAGCAGGAGAGAGAGAGTGTGTGTGTGAATCCTTTGGATTGTTTGTTGTTGCACTTTGACTTTCTTTAGGTGGCGCTCTTGTATTTATTCAGTCACACAGTTCAGATTTTTGTAAATCTTTTCTGTTGATATTTGTGGTTCCAAGAATTTCTGACCTTTCCTCTAGTGCCACTGTCAGGACAAACTCAACATTTTCAGCTCCAGTACCGGTGTATTTTATTGATTTTATTTGGTTTATTTGTACAGGGACAATGCACATTATTTAACATTTCTGTAAATGTACCAGTTTTAGCTATGTAGCTAATTTGCAACTGCAGTCCCTGTGTAAGGTGTTGACAGCCAGATAAAACACAGTACCAAAAAACATTACAAACAGACAATTAGCAATATTGGTACAGTCAGCACAGTAAAAGGCACATCAGCCGCATCGAAATATAAACTAAGCATTCATACAAGCAAGCAAGCAGTCCAGTAATGAAGCCATGCAGCATATTGACAGAAGTTAAAAACAACAATAAACAATAGGCCTGATTTACTAAAGGTTTGTGTGTGTAAAAATGTGCAAACTTGAGATTACCCGCAAATGTGCAAACTGATCTACTAACAGTGTGCACTGAGGATTGCGTCTTTTGATGAGCAAGGCAGCGCACACTTTTGATTTAGCACCTTTTCCTTAATGATTATGCAACATGGGGTGTTTTTACCTGAGTGTGCAAAATACAGAGGAGAAAATGCAAATACATTAATTTAGCGCAATCAATGCGATTTATCAAGCCTGAAAGCGATTGCAGTGACTGCAGTTCGCGTCTGTATCTAACACTTTTGAAAGGGAGGTGTCAGTCTGCCCAGTGTGGAGCACAGACGCCTGCTGTAACTGGGGCAGGGAGGAATCCATGTCACCTCTCCAGTGATGCAGTTTTGAAGCTTTCGGATGAGCTCAGGGCTGATTCGCAGCCTCGTATGAGACGTTCCAGACTGCTCTCTATAGTGTCTGAGGTAATTCATGCTTTGTAAAATCATTCTTCTCCAAATTAATTAAAAAAACATGATTTAGGATCACCAATTTATGAAAAATACATTTATTTTAAAGTATGTATTTTTATCTTAACTCGTCCTTATGTAGTTTTCATTTATTCCTTCATTTCGAGAACAACTCTTATCTGTTTTTACACATGAACTCTTGAACACAACATTCACAGCCACTATGGAAAACCAAACTAAAGGAAAACAAATTTGTCTTCCTACTCGTTTCTTTCTTTCTTTTTTTTTTTTTTTTTGCAGTTTGTGCGTTTCTCCTCCAGTGTGCTCCTCTCTTCCCTCTCCATTTCATTTTGCGTTAGCACTGCTCATCCTCTGAACTCTCCGTGGCAGAAACCATTGAAACACGCCAAACCCTCGTTTAAATATCACCCCCTACACCGTGTTTGCACCTGTTGTCAGTCACGCAGTTATTCTTAGTAGATCACTCGCAAAATGTCTACCAACAAAACGGGCAATATTTTAGAGTGCTCACACAATTTAGTACTCTGTATTTGGGATCTTAGTAAATCAGGCCCAATATGTCACTATACACAATACAGACAGACAGACAAAGTGGCCATAAAACATGCTGACAGGACAAAAACTAAAACAAACAAACAAAAAAACCAGAATATGTCACGATACGTCGCAAACAGTGAAGCAACATGTATGCAGGCCTGCGGGCAGACAGTTAGGCAGTGTATGGAGAGGGCTCGTGGTTATGATCACACACCTGATTATCTCTTAACCGTGTTTTGAGAGCGTGTTTAAAGGATCTTTATGCTTCAATATTATGAATATGTGATGGTCTGGAATTCCAGAAATGGGCGTCTCTCACTGAGAAGAATGACTGACTAAAGCGACTTTTCCTTATAGGAACAATAAAAATTACCTGCTGCAGCAGATCTTGTGAATCTGCTACTCAGTGTAAAAAAGTCCGTGAGTGGTGTTGGAGTCAGACCATGGAGGATTTTAAAAACCAAACTTGTTGGTTTTTAAAATCAACTTGTTGGTTGGGTGGATCTGTCAGCTTTAGAAAAAGCTGCATTAATTCTGTAATAAGCATTTTTCTTGTATTTCTGCTCCAAGCGCCACAGCTCGTCTCTGGACCTGCCACACACCGAGGACGAGCAGACTATCTTTGAGTTCACGGTCAATGAACAGGGACAATGGGAGCACTGGTCCAACAAGGTCTGTGGACACTAAACTGTCTCTTCCTGCACAAATACATTGAGGAAAATGTCTCCTCCAGACTGACTAACACAGAACACATGGTAGGAAGACACAGCTCCATATTAAACCACCTGAACTCCTTCAACTCTCCAAACCTGAATTTTTCCTCAGTTTTTCCTTGATACCTGCAGAGATCCAGATGTGCAGATGATTCTGCAAAGCGAGAAATTAAGTCAACGCAGTATGAACGGTGTGTATTTATTATTGTCACACTGCAGGTTCCAGAGTACATCTACCCGAAAGATCTCATCCCAGACTACTCATCTATTCTGGTTCCCAACGTGGACAACGTGAGGACGGACTTCCTGATGCAGACCATCCTGAAGCAGAGGAAGGCTGTGCTGCTGATCGGAGAGCAGGGAACCGCCAAGACAGTCATGATTAAAGTGAGGCACTTACGAAGAGAGTCAGTTATTAGAGAGAAGTCCACACACTCCTCAGCATTCAGTGGTCGTGTCAGCAGTTCTGTCTCATCCTCAAGAGGCTAAATGCTAATGCTACATGTTTCTCTCTGGCTCCCCCTGCAGGGATACACCAGTAAGCTGGACCCGGAGCTCTACCTCAGTAAAACTGTGAACTTCTCATCAGCCACGTTGCCCAGCATGTTTCAGAGAACCATCGAGAGCTACATCGACAAACGCATGGGTGCCACCTATGGGCCGCCGGCCGGGCGCAGGATGACTGTGTTCATAGACGACATCAACATGCCCGTCATCAACGAATGGGGAGACCAGGTTGGCCTCAGGCTGTCTCTGATTGGTCACGTCTGCTTGTTTCTTTTCTTGTGTTCTTGCTGTTTTTGTTCATTGGCTCTTTTTCTTTGTCATAATTAATTTTTACAAAAAATATTAACAATGAAAACCAAAAGTGAATCTGCCTCTTGCTTTCCTGTCGTTTATTTACAGATTTTAGTTTAGATTTTCCTGCACTTCAGGTGACAAATGTTTTACCTTCCTCAGATAACCAATGAGATTGTGCGTCAGCTGATGGAGCAGGGAGGTTTCTACAGTTTGGATCGTCCGGGAGAGTTCATCACTGTGGTGGACATTCAGGTAACAACATGGAGGCAACAAGTGAGTAAGTTTCTCTCTGAAGACGCGTCTGTGGTGTCATCAGTGTCTGTAAAACCAGTTTTACCTCAAAGTCTATGCTTGTTTCATGACTACAGACAGCTTCTGTCAAACTTAATAAATCATTGAGAATATTAAAGCTGGATGTTGACACCCCCCCCATCCCAAACAAATAAAGAAAGAAAGAAAGAAAAATGAGTGTACCCTCCTTGAACAGCTGGTGGCAGCCATGATCCACCCCGGCGGCGGTCGGAATGACATCCCTCAGCGTCTGAAGAGGCAGTTCTCCATCTTTAACTGCACTCTGCCCTCCAACTCCTCCATTGATAAGATCTTCGGCACGGTGGCTCAGGGATACTTCTGCCCCGAGAGAGACTTTCCCTCAGGGGTCTGTGACCTCGCCAGCGCCCTCGTACCCACCACGAGACGGGTGTGGCAGACAGTGAAGGCGAAGGTAAAATATTCTGCTTGGAGGCAGAACCTCAGTGGCCTCCATGAAAACTTTCTCTGTTTTTTGTCACATTCTTACAGACTGAACTTTGTGTGATTTGAACAAATAAAGTCTTCTCTTCTCAGATGTTACCGTCTCCTGCTAAGTTTCACTACATTTTCAACCTGCGGGACCTCAGTAGAATCTGGCAGGTAGAAAACATCATTTCATCATCATCATCATCATCATCATTGCTTAGTTTGTATGGTTATTATCTGTGAAAGAGCCAAAGTGTACAAGAAATTTATTTGGACTTTTTTCCTCTCTCCTTCACTCAGAAGCAAATATTTTACTTTTGCTTCAACACATTTATTACCTCGTCATATAAACATTTTTAAAACACATGAATTATGGCAGATTTTGGCTTGCTTTTGTTTTTGTTTTTTTTTTAGCGAAAGTGACTCTGTTGTAATTAGCAGAGATGAAGGGTAAAAAAGAACAAATGCGTTATTACTGTTCTTCAGTAGATTTTTTGGGTGTCTGTGCTGTACTTGAGTATTTATTTTGTGTGTGTGTTGTGTTTCAGGGCATCCTCACAGTGAAGGCGGAGGTGTGTCAGAGCTCGCAGCTCCTCTCCGCTCTCTTCCATCATGAATGCTGCCGAGTGATTGCTGACAGATTCATCAACTGTAGCGACAGACAAACCTTCAGCACCATCATGGAGATGGTGTGTGTGTGTGTGTGCTTGGGTATATAGATGTTTGTGTAATGATTTAATACTGCTGATAACTTATGTCTGTATATCTTTAAATCTTCTTCTGTAGCAGAATAATATGATTATTTAAAATGCAATGAGATACTGAAATAAATATAAACTTAGTTTAGAAAAATTTTATAGGACTTCTGGTAAAATAAAGTGTCAGTTCCAGCTCATAGACACCAGAGTTCGTTCTAAATATCCAGTATTCTCTGTCTCCTCTCTGTTTTTTTCATTTAACCTGCCCCATCTCAGATCACAGTGGAGGATCATGGGAAAGCTCTGACTGAGCACGCTCAGTGGGACAGCTGCTTTGTGGACTTCCTGCGTGAAGCTCCGGAGGCGACAGGAGACGAACCTGAAGACACCGAACTTGAAGCTCCGAAGGTCCTGAAATGAGAGCAGCCTCTCGCATTGATGCACAAGCAGTGTGTCATCTCTGCAGTGTTATTATATAAAAGTGATATGATTGACAGGTGTACGAGCCAATCCCATCGCTGGACGCTCTGGCAGAGCGGCTGTGTGTTTTCCAGCAGCAGTATAATGAGGCGGTGAGGGGTGGAGCCATGGACCTGGTCTTCTTTAAGGTAACATTACAGTTTCTGTCTGACTCATCAGGTTTATCAGGCGGCCATGTTAGAGGTTTTAGGTTCATCAGAACAAAAACTTCCTTTAACTTTTTTTTCTGCTTTAATCAAATTGATTAACCTTCTTGTGTTAATAAATTGTGATTATTTAGCTGCAGTGGATGAATTTGCTTGCATCAAATTTTTTTATGTTAGCTTGTAGATTTGTCTGTGTAATTGTTTTGTGATGCTGTTGATTTTTCTGTGTACAGCGACTACAGATGAAACGATCTAATGGCTAAATAACAATCCTTGTTTCTCATGTTGGGATCAGTTTTTTTCCACGCAGGGAGTTTGCGGTCAGTCGCTAACACCAAAAGTAGCCTGTGAAGCACTGTGAAGGCTAATTTCTGTCTCACTCCCCCACCTAGTGACGACTCTGACCGCAGCTGTGGTTGGAAAACAGACTGAAACAAGCCCGATCTTTATGTTCAGATGTTATTTTTTTTAAAATCATGCAGCTGCTCTATTAGAAACACTTTTGTGGTGTTATAATTTTATCTGTCTGTCTTCTCTGTACATTGTTGAACAGTCCTCTCTGTTTGGTCCAATGACAGGATGCCATGACCCACCTGATGCGGATCTCTCGGATCCTGCGGACACCTCGGGGAAACGCCCTGCTGGTTGGAGTTGGGGGGTCGGGGAGGCAGAGTCTGACGAGGCTGGCGTCGTTCATCGCGGGGTACCAAACCTTCCAGATCACACTCACCAGGTCTGAGACAAAACATCTAATGCTACACTGGAGGCGGTTTTTGATTGAGATGACAAAAAAAATCTGAAATTAAAAGATTAGAAAGTTAATGTTAAAGTGAGTGTGCGTGTGTGTTTGTGTGCGTGTGTGCGTCCTGCAGGTCGTACGGCAGCAGTAACCTACTGGAAGATCTGAAGGTTCTGTATCGTATCGCTGGTCAGCAGGGACGAGGAGTCACGTTCCTCTTCACTGACAACGACATTAAAGACGAAGCCTTTCTGGGTACCTGACTGTCTGTTCAGGGACGCTGCTGTTATTTCTGTAGGAGATTATTTCAGTGTTAAGGTCTTTACACACCACATGCGCTTTATTTGTGCGATTAACTCGCACAACAGTAATCTTTTCGAACTGCTGAGTGGTCGTGAGTATTTTCACACAGAACGCAAATACCACATTACGAAAAAGCGTAACTTTCTTTTTTTTGATCGAGGTTGGTTTTTGTTAACTTTTGCACTGCAAACAAAGCCATCAACCAATCACGATGGTTGTACAGAAGAAACGCCATGTTTGTCTCTCACTGTAGAACGAAAGTTTACAAAACCAGCACCGTCTTTGAAAAGAATTTGAGGTGCAAGTGGACCAAAAACCCCTCGGTATACAACCTTGGCAACCCAGAAAGTGGGTTTTTTTGTTTGTTTGTGATTGGTACATGTAGAGAGGAAAAGAAGCCTTTAGTCAGAGTGTTTCTACCGCTGTGTGCGGTGTCGACCTGAGACTCGGCTGTGCAGAACAGGCTGAGTCTCACATTGAGGCCAAGGTCCATTTTTCCCTCTTCAGAGTGAGCTGTCAGAGCTCTGTCACAAAAAGCACATTTCTGTGAATCTGCCCTAAATTTGTGTCGCTGCCCATGCAAACAGCTTTGTTCCTAACAATTCCCATTTTCAGGTCGTTTATTCGTTACTCACCTGGTGTGTAAAGGCCTTTACAGAACAGCTCACTTCATCCCCTGACAGCTGATAGAGCCACACCAGTAAAATGTTGACCAGAGCGAGACACAATGCTGGGAATTTAACTGTTTCATGCACGGGTAACGTGAGAGGAGAGAATATTCAGCTTTTTGTTCCTTGTTGTCTTCACTTGTTGGTCTCATTCTGTTATTAATAATGTTTCGCCTTGACTGAGCTCTGCTCTCCTCTGCAGAATACATGAACAACATCCTGGCAAGCGGTGAAGTTTCCAACCTGTTTGCTCGTGACGAGCTGGATGACATCACTCAGGATCTGATCCCTGTTATGAAGCGTCAGCACCCTCGCCGACCTCCCACCTCAGAAAGCCTCTACGAGTTTTTCCTGTCCCGAGTGCGGAGCAACCTCCACGTCGTCCTCTGCTTCTCACCTGTCGGGGAAAAGTTTCGGACCCGCGCCTTAAAGGTAAGGCCAAGACTTAAGCTCAGGTGTATCACCGCCGACATGAGGTCACATGAACTGAACTCTGACCTTTGACCTGAACAGTTCCCAGGCCTGATATCTGGTTGCACAGTGGACTGGTTCCAGCGCTGGCCCCGGGATGCCCTGGTGGCTGTATCGCATCACTTCCTGTCTCAGTACCAGGACCTATGCTGCTCAGAGGATGTGAAGCAGAGTGTTGTGGTTACCATGGGAACATTTCAGGTAGTGCTCACTGTGTAGACAGGTGTATTGTGTCTTTAGCTGACTGATCACATGACCTCTGTCCTACAGGACCTGGTGGCAGAGAAATGCGCAGAGTACTTTGAACGTTTCCGCCGTCAAACATTTGTCACACCGAAATCCTACCTGTCCTTCATCAACAGCTACAAGATCATCTACGCCGAGAAGATCGCTCATGTGGGCACGCTGGCTGAGCGCATGAAGACAGGTGGGTCCATAGTTTCTGTGGTTTCCCACGATCCTCCACAGAGGAGCAGCAGCTATGAATGTGCTGCTTTCATCTGCAGCTGCTGTTTCCTGCAGGTCTGTGCAAACTGATGGAGGCGGAGCAGTCTGTGTCTCTGCTCTCTGAGGAGCTGGTGGTGAAGGAGCAGGAGCTCGCTGTCGCCTCTCAGAGGGCAGATGTGGTCCTGCAGGAGGTCACGGCGAAAGCTCAGGCGGCTGAAAAGGTCTGACATGGCGCATTGAGGGACATGTTTGCTCTACTCAGATCTTTTCTTAATCGGTCATTATGTTGTTCCGTAAATAAAAAGAGGAAATCAAGTGTGAAGTTTGCAACAAGACCGATGTCTAAAGGCAGTGATGTTTATCGTTTCATAGTTATTTTATGTTATGAAACTCCATGATGAGTTGTTAGTTGAAAAAATTTGTCATTTCCTTTCCTACATCTCAGTCAAACATTTTCAAGCTTTTTAGCCTCTTGTTTAGTTTTTTTTTTTTGTGAGCTGTTGTTATTGCCCCCTTGTGGCCAAAAATACATGATTTGAGCTTCTCTCTCTTCAGGTGAAGCAGCAAGTGCAGAAGGTGAAGGATAAAGCTCAGCTCATCGTCAACGAGATTGAAGCTGATAAAAAAGTAGCGGAGTCCAAACTGGAAGCTGCAAAGCCTGCGTTAGAGGCTGCTGAGGCTGCATTACAGGTCTCTCACACACACACACACACACACATAAAGAGAGAGAGTTTCCTCTTCTGCCAGCAGAGGTCATTGAAGTGCAGTGAGTGAAGATAAATTCAGGGTCGGTGGGAGTTTTAGCCAAAGTCCAGTGATCCAACAAAGGCCTGAAGCTCTGAATCTGCAAAGACTGTAAGTCTGGGCCACAGTGATCTACAGCATCACTGTTTGCTGCAGCATTTAGATTTAGAGACTTCACTGGAACTGAGAGCCACACACCAAAAGCAGAGGAAAAGGATGATGAGGATGATGATGATGATGATGATTCTTACATACAGAAATAGAGGATTCCTACAGAAAACTACCACAGATCATTACTGTGTGATTGGTTCATTCCTTCCTCTAAACTGACTGTGTGTGTGTGCATGCATGTGTGTGTCTCTGTCTGCAGACCATCAAACCAGCAGACATTGCCACAGTGAGGAAGCTGCAGAAGCCTCCTCACCTCATCATGAGGATCATGGACGCTGTTCTGCTGCTGTTCCAGAGGAAGGTCATCTGTCTCACCTGGTTCCGAATATTCACAATCTTCACGCTGAAGCGACACTTCCTGTCAGTCGCTCATCATCTCACTTTCTCCCCTCGCATGTTTTTGTCAGATCGACGCGGTGACAACCGACCCTGAACAACCATGTCCGCGACCTTCGTGGGCCGAAGCCTTGAAGCTGATGCAGAACTCTGCCTTCCTCAGCATGCTGCTCAACTTTAGCAAGGTGTCACACACACACACACACACACACACACACACACACACACACACACACCATCCACAGTGTGACAGAGGGAAACTCCCTTCTCATGTTGTCACACTTCAGCCATCACCTGCTTTTATTATACTGCGTGTGTGTGTGTGTGTGTGTGTGTGTCTGTGTGTCTGTGTGTGTGTGTCTGTGTGTGTGTGCTAAGCCATGGATTAGTGAAGCTGGCTCTTGTTGTTAGTGTGTTTGGAGCTGGAAAATCCCTGAACTGTGTGTGTGTGTGTGTGTTTCTGTGTGTCCTTTAGTCTTACACACTCACAAGATGTTGGTTTTGTTCTCAGTTATGCTACAAATATCTGCATCTTTCACACAATATGTGTGAGTGTTTAAGATCGACCCACGGAGACAAAATGTCTCAACAGCTGCCAAACTCTCAGTCGTCTTAAGGGCTGATCACACTGAGACACAGGCGCTCCTGTCTTGCTGCTGTGTGACGACCTTTCCAGACAGTTTTTGGCCAACACGGTGGCTTAGTGGTCAGTGCTGTCGTCTCACAGCAAAAAGGTTCTGGGTTCGATTCCCAGCTGAAACAGGGCCTTTTTGTGTGGACTTTGCATGTGCCCGTGTCTGCGTGGGTTTCCTCCCACCATCACAATGTTAGGCACATCAGGTTAGGTTGTCCCAGTGTGGCGGCGCGCTCAGTCGCAGCAGCTCAGGACTAACCCACCACTCTAACCTCACAGTTTTGTTGTACAGTTCATTGTATAATGGCAATAAAGCTGCTTTACCTTTAACTTTACCAAATAAAAATTAAAATAGTTCCAACTTTTCAGCTCAAGGCACAAAGTTGCACCACTTAAGTAAAAGGCGAGCGTTACTACTCACCATGTCCTTCCTGTTTTGTTGTTGGGGAAACAGTAACAGAAACCATTATTGGCAAACACAAGAGGAGCTTAATACTGGCTGAATTTTTCCTACAGATGCACTTCATATGTGTTTTTGCTGCGACTGCGTCTGGTGCAATGCTTCTCACTGTGATCAGCCCTTCAGTGCTCATTCTTCTACTTCACCTCCAAAAACAAACTGACCTGACAGTCATACAGAGATCAGACATGGGACTGTAACTAATGTCCCATCTATCCATCCATCTATCGTCAACCGCTTATCTGTGGTCGGGTCGTGGAGGCAGCAGTTTCAGTCTCAGACTTCCCTCTCCCTGGACACATCATCCAGCTCTGACTGGGGGATCCCAAGGCAATCTCTCCACCTCGACCTGGGTCTGCCCCAGCCTCCTTCCAGCTGGAACAACTCCTTAACCAGGAAGCATCCTTACCAGAGGACCAAATCACCTCAAGTAGCTCCTTTCAACACAAAGAAGCAGTAGCTCTACTCCAAGTTCTTCATGGATTACTGAACTTCTTACATTATCCCGAAGGGAGACGCCAGCCACCCTCCTGAAGAAAACCCATTTTGTGTTTGTGATCTCATTCTTTCGGTCATGACCCATCCTTAAAGACCATAGGTGAGGGAAGAAATGAAGATTGACCGGTAGATTAAGAGCTTTGCCTGCCGGCTCAGTTCCCTTTTTGTCACAGTGGTGTGGTAAAGCGAGCGCAAAACCACTTTTGCCTTACTAATTCTCCAACTAATCTCCCACTCCGTAGTCCCCTCATTGACGAATAAGACTCCAAGATACTTGAACTCCTTCACTTGGGGTAAGGACTCATTCCCTACTCGTCCACCGGTTTCCTGCTGAGAACCATGGCCTCAGGTTCAGAGGTGCTAATCCTCATCCTAGCTGCTTTACACTCAGCTGCCAACCAATCCAGTGAGTGCTGAAGGTCACAGACTGATGATGTCATCAGGACCACATCATCTGCAAAAAGCAGCGATAAGATCTTTAATGTTTCCAACTAGGGCTTGACATTACGTTTGTGGTTTGTGTGTGTGTTTTTTTTTTAATTAAATGACACTCACCAAAGTCAAGAGTCAAGTAATCCTGGTGTCCACTGTGGTGCAGGACTCCATCACAGAGGAGGTGGTGGAGCTGCTTGCTCCGTACCTGAACATGGACGACTACAACCTGGAGTCAGCCAAGAGGATCTGCGGCAACGTGGCAGGACTCTGCTCCTGGACTCAGGCCATGGTCGACTTCTACGGCATCAACAAGGAGGTGCTGCCTCTGAAGGTACAAACACGCAGGAGACCAAACACAGACAAAGAGATGCTGCAGCTCCATTACACAGGTGTGTGTGTGTGTGTGTGTGTGTGTGTGTGTGTGTGCGCGCAGGCTAACCTGGCCCTGCAGGAGGCTCGCCTGGTGGTTGCTCAGACTGAACTGGCTAAAGCTCAAGAGCAGCTGGATGCTAAACAGCTGGAGCTGGACACTGTGCAGGTAACACACACGCACACACGCACATGCACATGTGTTTTAATTTGAAAATATTCTAAATTTAACCAGAATTTATAGAAAATTTGTCTTTACTAAGATCATCCTGTGTACGGCCAATGAATGAAGACCTAAATGTCATTGATCAGTTTGATCTGTTTTACTCCTGTCTTCCTGTATCAACCCTTTGATTTGACTCTGAGGTTATTTTAAAGGATGTTTCAGTGTCTCCTATCTCATCTCTTTGCAGGGCTGTATGTTAATTTTTTTGTCCATAGCACTGGTGCTGAGGAGGTTGATAGCTTTATAGCACAGGCCAAAAAAACTTGTAGCACTATTAGACATCTCTAAAATCTCTAAAAACAACCACACGTAGTGCAGTTCATCACAAACAGGTATGTAGCGGTAACTGAATGTTGTATACAGCCCACACAAAATCCAGATCTTATTAAAAATTGTTTTCAGACAATGTTTTTTCTATATTTGCACTTAATGCCATCAATACGTTATA
>JAPZDX010000013.1:495299-512942 GCA_029783625.1 Naso annulatus | reverse complement strand
CTCTTTGCTCACTGATTGGTTGGTGTGACTGTCTGTCTCAGGCTGAGGGCTACGTGATTGGCAGCTGTATAAAGCACATCCCCATCGCGGGGCGGGACATCACCTTCTTCATCCAGCAGCTGCTCAGAGACAGAGAGGTGGGGATTCCTCCAGAGCAGTCGCTGGAGACAGCCAAGGCTGTCAAGGTACCATAGTCCCTCTCATCAACTGCTCCTCCTCTCCTTCGTCTCCTTCTCCACACACCTCTCCTTTCCCAGTACTCCTGCACTCCTCTGCTCACTTCTGCTCTTCAACCTTCCTCCAGATTCATCACTGGACAGACCCTTTCTACATACACAGCTCCTCCTCCTCTAATCCTCCTCTCACTCCTTGTCTTTATTCCTGTTTAAGGGTGGACAGGTCACCTGGCATGCTGGGCACTGTCTCAACAGACTGATGCATCCGTGGCCAGTTTTTTTTAAAACAGAGAGATCAGCCCATCGGCGTATCCCATTGGTTTATAAAATTGTCATACAGTAGTTTGGCTCATTTGGCAGCCCCCACTTCAAGGGATTTTTAACTTTTACACCCACAGCCATTCAGCACTACCGAGGCGTTTTTTTAGTAGTTGCTCATCCATCTCAATTTCACACCTAGCTCATTACCTTGACTTTGTCGACTGTCACCAACATGCAGCCCAGTTAGTGATTGACAGCCTGTGAGTGGTGGTGTCCGACTGATTGTGGTGAGCTGGTCTGTTCCAAAAAATGCCAGGGCAGATTTTTGTCCCAGTGAGTCCACCCCTGCTTGATTTATCACCAAGCTGTGCCAGAAAAGTGGCCTTTTTCAGTGAAGGGCTGTAGAGAGCTTCACTGCGAGGTCACATAAAAAAAACATCATAATAATAATAATAATAATAACAATGTGTGTTTTTTTGTGTGTAGGAGCGGTACTGTTACATCTGTCCAGACATTGTCAAAGAGTTTACAAAGTATGACTCGGATCCAGGAAAATGGATCAAACAGTATCGTGGCATCAATGCCGTCAGTAAGAGCGCCTTCCACATCGACGTGGGCTACGAGCGCTTCTTGGGCCCTGAGATCTTCTTCCACCCGGAGGTAACTCCACAGAGCTTTCACTTTCTGCCTGGCTCAGTCTTAGTGTTTCCAACAGCAGCTGTTTACTGATAAAACCACCGAAATCGAGCTGCTGAGCAGCGAACAGCAGACAGACTCAGTCAGAGACGAGCCACTCAGCAAAGTGGAGCATTTAGCAGCTACAGATCAGATATTTCCCTCAGGAGGAGACCAAACACAGAGCAACAAGAGAGAGTACTCTGTGTCTGCTGGAGGCAGCTTGCTTCATCGCTTGTTATCATCAACTTCTTGATAAACTGCTAATACAGTTTGTCAGCCATTAAAGCCTGTTCTGCTGCCAACAAGCAGGTCTTAAAATCAGTGAGAACAGCTTCAAGCATGATGGTCATGATAACAAAGCTTCACCTGTAAGATAATTTGTTAATCTTTTGTTAATTTTTGACATAAACTTATGAAACAGTTCAACTACAGTTTTTCTAATGTTTGATCAAAACTTTTGAGCAGCAACAGACTGTGAAAGTTGTGGAATGTTCCAAAAACACCTGTTTGGAAGCTTCACAGATAGACAGGTGCATTAGTAACAGGTGAGAGGGTCGTGTTTGGGTAAGAAAGGCTCAGTCATTCACAAGCAGGACTGAAGAAAGACTCACCACTTTGTGAACACATGATGGTATGAAGGATTTTACCACATGACCTCAGGAACACTTTGTTAAACTGTTGTTCGTAAACAATTTGTTTGTGAATGACGGATTCTGTTTTTATTTATGTTCCACACAGTGTCACAACTTGTCTGGAACTGAGGTTGTACAATTGGAACTTAATGCAATAAAAGGTGAAGTGAAAATCAAAGTTATGAAAAGGTTAAGTTATGAAAATTAAAAGTCCATTAAATGTGAACAGAAGGATAAGGAGAAGGATTTAAACCATTGAGTAAGAAGTTAAACCTGAAACTAGAGGCCAGAGCTCACGAAAAACTAAAGCACAAAGTCAAAGATGAAAACTGGACTTGGCGAGAGATGAAGTGAGAAACAAAATCATGAATGTTAATGATTAAGATCGAGTTTTAATGTAAAATGTTAATTGGAAAATACTATGAAAGAAAAAAAAAACATGTAAAAAGTCAGTGTGAATGTAAATTTGTGTTTTTCAGTTCGCTAACCCAGACTTCATGCAGCCCATCTCTGATGTCGTTGATGAGGTCATTCAGAGCTGTCCAATCGATGTGAGGAGACCGCTCTACAAGGTAACTTACATGAAAGCACCTGAGCACGATTCATCAAAATTATCTGCAGAATTTAGACTGTTAATTCAAAATGTGTGTGTGTGTGTGTGTGTGTGTGTCAGAACATTGTGCTGTCCGCAGGATCCACCATGTTCAGAGACTTTGGGCGGCGACTGCAGAGAGACCTGAAGAGAGTTGTGGACGCCAGACTGAGACTGAGTGAAGAACTTAGTGGAGGGCGAATAAAGGTCAGACAGACAGACAGAGAGAAAGACAGACAAAGAGACACTCAGACAGACAGGTGGCTAACTGATGTTTTGTGTTTGCAGCCAAAGCCGATGGAGGTTCAGGTCATCACGCATCACATGCAGCGCTACGCTGTGTGGTTTGGAGGCTCCATGTTGGCGTCCACGGTAACTGCACACGATCCTGACCTAAACTCAAACCTGATTCTAAGCAGAACCACAAGCCAAGTCTCATTTTAGTTTGCTGACATGTGTTTGTGTTTGCAGCCAGAGTTTCTCCAGGTGTGTCACTCTAAGAAAGACTACGATGAGATCGGTCCCAGCATCTGTCGACACAACCCCGTGTTCGGCATCATGTCCTGATGAGAGCCACAGCTACAAACGGCTAGCCCGTTAGCCTACGATGTTGTTAGCTGTTCAGCCTGCTGCCCGCTAGATAGCCAGCCAGCTCGTCCTTTTACAGCTCGCTGACCTGTTAACCTGCTATCTGCTAGCCACTACCCACTTAGCCTGTTAATCCTTGTCCCCACTACGTTTTTAGCCCGTTAGGCAGCTAGACTGTTAGCTGTTAGCAAGCTAGCTCAGTCTCATCAAACACATGAAAGTCTGGAAAAACTGAGGCACAGAAGTCATTTTGAAAACAGTGAAAATAAAATGCGGTGTCGTTTTGTTTTAAACCTTCACCAGAGAGAACTTTTTTTTTTTTCCTGAAGCAACATTTGAAAACCTCCTGGAGATTTCTCTGGACATCAGGACGGGGTCTAGCTAGGTGTAGCGTTGATCCAAACACCATTACCAACATCCATAGTCACACCAAATTAATACCCAACAAATGTAGATCCATATTGCTGTGAAGGGACTGTCAAAGAAACAGTTCACAAACACGGTGACAGGGCGGCTCTGCTGCTGCTGAACCTGTGGATGACGATGAACAATGAAAGGTGTCTTCAACCAATCGAAGCCAAGGACAGACTCTTGTTTATTCTTCCTTTGTTTGAGTTCTGCTGTGAAGCTGTCAGTCTTCCTCTTTTCCTCCTTTTTTTCCTCTCTTCCTCTTGACATCTTGTGTTTTCTGTTTTTTTCTTGCTGTCGGCTTGTGAGTTTATTTGTCAGCATTACTGAGGTTTCAAGATTTTGAGCTAAGATGATTTTGTGTCATGAAGCCTAAAACCACAAAGAGCTTGTGTGGAAACATCACTGCTGTGAGTCTCAGTGAAGCTTGTTGTCTCTAACCGTGAAAGGTGCATGGACTCTGTAAACTGATGCTTCTTCTGTTATGGTTGCTTGTAAAAAAACACAAAAACAAGCTTAAACCCACAGCTAACTCACTGACTCCACATTGCATTTCCTGTGCTCATCCCACAAAGCACCATGGTAACTGAAGTTCCAAACTTGCAGGAGGATTTTTCCTCAAACAGAGGAAAAAGTGAGTTTTGGTTTGGATGTTTACTGTGTTTCAGTAGCTTCATTAATTGTGCTTTGTTACTTCAGACACAACAACCATGACTGTGACTTATGGTGCGTTCCAGTTGTCACTGGAAGTTGCTGGACTGCCCCCTTGAAGTCAGAATTCCTACTTGTATACTCGGGCAAACCCAGAGGACCTCAAGTTGACCTCTGACCTCAAGAGTCAGAATTCTGAACTTGAGGGGGCGGTCCTTCCAGTTCGCAACCCGTAATTCTACTCGGAAAATGACTTCCAATGACACCTGGAATGCACAATCAGCATCATGTGACAGCATCTAGTTTCACATTATGTGACATTCAGATTTGATTTGGATTGTTCAGATGTGTTTGAGGTCTGGCGGTGGACCCATCAGAGCATCACAAGCTAAAGAGGAACAGCACAGAGAGATTTCACAAAGACTGAACACTCGAGTGTGAACTTCCTGTCAGACTCTGGGTTGCAGAGCACTGAATGGTTGTTTCCACTGAAGGGAAAATGATTTTTTTTTGTGCTTTTTGGTGTTCATGTCAGCAGTCTGTGCTTTATTGTTTGTATTTACTTATTTTTGTTTGTTTGGTTCTGTGTAAATCACATGCGGCTCAGAGTCACATCAGTCAGCTCCAAAAGAGTCGAATTTGTTTTAAATAATGTGGATAAGTAATTTCTAGAAGTGACTGATGTGAGTCTAAACACAAACTGTGAATAACTCTGTGTGTGTGTGTGTGTGTGTGTGTGTGTGTGTTTCTTGGGGGGGGAGTTTAACAGAACACAGAGGAGAACTAACAGAAAATACAGAGTTTAATGTAGACACACATACTGTATATTTCTGAGAGTGCTGATCCAGAAACAGGCCAAACCACAAGATCACTCTCAGCTGGACAGCGCTGCGTTCAGGTGCAATCATTTTTTACAAAGAAAATAAAAGTTGGGATGTTTAATTATAATTCTTTGGGGCTATTTTCAGTAATGACAGGACTGTGTCGAATAACATCGTGAACAGATTGTTGTATATTCTTCTGACTGTGAATCCTGCGCATGCTATGGCTTCCTTCGATCCAACGATAAGTAATACATAACCAATATCAATGTTGATATTGATACTTTTATCATAAAAAGCAGCTTATTTGCTTTCACATATTTTAGCATCGATCCTCCCACGTCCTCAGAGAGAAACTGACAGCTTCATAGATAAAAATATAGGACCAAGCTGCTGCGTGATGCCGGACCACCTGCACAACGTACAACATCAGCTCCTGAAGCTGCGTCTGTTCCAGTCTTCTAACCCCATGTGCTGAGTCGTCACTATGAGGAAATCTTTCAGCTGCATCTGCAGCTTGCAGAGTTTTTGCAGAGTGAAGAGCTGGATCAGTTTCTCTGTTCACTCCCTCTGTGCTGTGGGTCGATACACATCCATCAGCCCTGACACATACTGAACAGCTGACAGTGTCCACAGGGTAACCTGTGGTTTAGACCTGAGTCTCTGAGGACGGCTGAGTGTGTCAAGGATGTGATTTAGTTTTATGATGCTGTAAAATCATATTTTATGGAGGAGCTGAACAAATGAATGCTGATGATCTGTGGTTTGACACTGAGCTGCTGTCAATAAACACTCACCTGTAACACACTCTGTCTCCACTTTGACAGTTCTGCTAAAAATGGACTCTGGTAGAAATTAAAAAAAAAAAAAAGAGACACAAAAGACGTACTTAAAGTTTTTTCACACAGCTGCAGTCCACTTTGTTGACCTGTCCGGTCAAACAAACAACAACGGTTCGTAGAAGAATCTGTATGTTCATCTGCTGAACCCCTCAGGCCCTGTGCACACCGGCATTTACATCATCCTGGGCGATCTAGTCACAGGTGCACAGCTCTACATGCACTTTGGGTGCAACAGTATATTTATGCCACATTTAGACGAGAGCTTCCCAACTAAAAATGGAGAAGTCTTTACTTTGCATTTTTAAATAAATCTGAGTTTACACAAACAACCCAAAGCTCTGTAGTTTGCATGCCAGTCAGGTAGTTGGCGGTGTAACTTTGTAACGACAAACCGTTGGAGCTGCCGAAGTTGTTCACTTCCTGCTAAGCCCTAAGCAGCCACAAATTAAAAAAAAAAAAATCCCCAATAGATTGAATTCTTAAATCATTCTGCGAACACTCAAATTCACCTCAACAGACTGTCAACAACTGACAAACAAACAAACCGGCCCAAACCGCCTGTGTGAAAGTAACTATGAATATTGACAACATACAGTTTCATATATCGTGTCATGTCTCCTCGTCTGTCACGATGTCACAGCAGATAAAGGAGAAAAGGCAGATTTGAAGGGCCTGTGTTCTGTCAGAATGAAAAAAAAATGGCGCTGATACGTTCAGGACGGCTACTTTGTTCTTTGTTGTTTGCTCAGGTGTGAGCACAACGGTCAGTGTGCAGCAACAGCACAGTGATATTTGCATCAAGCAGATTTAAATACGTGTTCAGCGATTGTATGTCGCTTGTGTTTTTTTTCGCGTCAACATGCTGGAGCGAGCAAAATCCACGCCCAAGAAGGGCCAGAGGAAAGCTATGTATAAAGCCACCGAGACCGGCAAGAAGAGGAGGAGAACCCGGAAGGAGAGCAACGCCATCTACGTGTACAGGGTGCTGAAGCAGGTGCATCTCCTGCAAGCCCATGTCCATCATGAACTCCGTCGTGAGCGACATCTTTGAGTGCATCGCCTGCTGAGGCCTCTTGTCTGGCTCGCTACAACAAGCGCGCCACCAATCACCTCCAGGGAGATCCAGACCGCCATCCACCTGTTGCCGCCCGGTGAGCTGGCCAAGCACGCCGCATCCGAGGGCACCAAGGCCGTCACCAAGTACACCAGCTCCAAGCGAAACCTGTCTACCAACACCACACTGGCCACACTGGCTTTTCAGAGCCACCCACCTCACTTTTTTTTTTTCCCATATGTAGCCTCTATAGTCGGTCTTCTCTATGGAATGACACGCTTGGATCAGATGGTTGGTGGTAACAGCACAGCAGCAGGTTTATCCAGGAAGGCACAAGATGTCAGCGTGGACACAAAGGACTGGCTGTGGGCTCTCTGCAGGGACGACAACACCTGATGAGTTTTCATTCATGGCTAAAGTGACAATAAAACCCCCAGAAAACGAACTGTTGTCCAAACAAAAACATGACTTTAGCATCAACCTCAGTGCATTAGCTTAACTTTTAAGTGCTTTCTAACTTAGTTAACATTATTTTTGTCCACGGACATACACACACGTTACCTCTGCGTGTAATCCTCTATTGCATCTGGAGATTACCCAGAATTCATCACTATTCACTTGACATGTTTTCAACAGCTGATGGCGTAATTTCCCATTTAGTGGAATTCACTCAGAGCCTGTCTGACTATGTTACAGACACATCATTAATGAACCCACAATTTTTAAATTAATTTGTTCAAATATGAATCATTCGAAATGATTCCAAGCTGTTCAAGATTAGTTCAGTGAAATCTCCATTTGATCATTTCAAGTCTGTCTGATTTTCTGTTTGACTCAGGCAACGTTTGAGGATGACAGCTGACTTTTTTTGAACAAAAGCTGTTCTTCATCACACACTCATCCTCAGTCATGCTGCTCTCACAGTAAACTGAAGCTTTTTCCTTCCCTTGCTCTTGTTTTTAGAGTTAATACCAACATTTTCACTTGTCTGAACCTCTTTTCTTTATTTTCTGCAATTTCAAATTTCTGTTTCCGGGAACGCCCCTTTAAAATTGATTTGCTCCCGCCGTGAAGGAGGAGCTTATTTTGAACTATTTCCTCCAATAATGGATCAGCTACAGCTCGCGCTTCTCCCGGCCTGGACCAATCAGCGCTGCCGTGGCTCCGACAGCTCCTTTATGAAGCCGCTGTTCGCCGACACACCGATTCATTCCTTCACCCGCGAACGCAGCCGGCACAATGGCCAGAACCAAGCAGACCGCCCGCAAGTCCACCGGAGGCAAAGCTCCCAGGAAGCAGCTGGCCACCAAGGCCGCCCGCAAGAGCGCCCCGGCCACCGGCGGCGTGAAGAAGCCTCACCGCTACAGGCCCGGTACCGTGGCTCTGAGGGAGATCCGCCGCTACCAGAAGTCCACCGAGCTGCTGATCCGCAAGCTGCCCTTCCAGCGGCTGGTCCGGGAGATCGCTCAGGACTTCAAGACCGACCTGCGCTTCCAGAGCTCCGCCGTCATGGCCCTGCAGGAGGCCAGCGAGGCTTACCTGGTGGGGCTGTTCGAGGACACCAACCTGTGCGCCATCCACGCCAAGAGAGTCACCATCATGCCCAAAGACATCCAGCTGGCCCGCCGCATACGCGGAGAGAGAGCCTGAACCGACCGGAAACCGTTCACACCCAAACTAACGGCTCTTTTCAGAGCCATGAACATCAGCTCACGAGCAACTTGTTCCCAAACACACACCCGTGTTCACACCCAAACACCCGTTAAACACCGGCCCCGTTCCGACCCGTCTTACTGTGAATATCATCGTACTGCATTCTTACACCTATTTCACACAATTTCGTCTAGAATTAACTTTATAAAAGGCTAAACATTTCCGCCTAAGTTACGTCAGCAGCCGTCAGGTGTTCGCCGTGTGTGCGAATGTCCTGACATGCAAGTAACGATGCGACAGAGGGAACGTTACTTTACATCGGTCTGCTTTGTGGAAAGTGTTCTGTTTGTCGTGAAGGACGCTGCTCTCACAGTCGGAGTGAGTGGCTCTGAAAAGAGCCGTTGTGTGGTTTACTTCCGGGTCTTTACTTCTTAGCGGCGGCCTTCTCAGTCTTCTTGGGCAGCAGCATCGGCTGGATGTTGGGCAGCACGCCGCCCTGAGCGATGGTCACTCCGCCCAGCAGCTTGTTGAGCTCCTCGTCATTGCGGACGGCCAGCTGCAGGTGACGCGGGATGATGCGAGTCTTCTTGTTGTCACGGGCAGCGTTTCCGGCCAGCTCCAGGATCTCGGCGGTCAGGTATTCAAGCACCGCCGCCAGGTACACCGGAGCTCCGGCGCCGACACGCTCCGCATAGTTCCCCCTCCTCAGCAGCCTGTGGACACGGCCCACCGGGAACTGAAGCCCGGCGCGAGAAGAGCGCGTTCTGGCCTTTGCCCTCGCCTTAACGGAACCTTTACCACCGCGGCCAGACATGCTTCCGTTGTGAAGAGACACTGATAACTCGGTAGCGCAAACAGCCCAGATTTATACTGCGAGCGCTGTTCGTCCATTGGTCGCATTGAGCGCTACCATGACCGCCCAATGAGAAAACAGACGTCAAGTACCTCAAATGACGAGACTTCCGTTTTGCAATACAGAGATTTCAAAATAAAATTCATTTTTGTCGCTCAATCTATCGACAGACTGATTATAATTGTACCTTATACTGTTTCTAAATAATAGATGATAGAATTTGGCACTGAACATCAGAGTATAAAACAAATAAACAATAAGGACACAATAAATGTAAAATACAAAGGTCTAATTTACTTGAAAATAATTCAAAATGACAAACTTCATATACATTAGACACAAGTTAAATTAGGCCTGCGTTCAGAGCATACTGGACCGAGCTGTGAGACAGTACAGTTACACCTGTCTGCAGCCCGTGAGCCACAGACATCAGCCACGTGACATATTCTTTTTTTTTTTTCTCTGTGAATGGAATGCGCTTCCGCACTTTAAGGTGACAACCGCCAGTTATTTTCATTATAGACTAATTTTCCGATTATTTTCGCAAATTTCTGAACACTGAACCAATATTAAGAAGAGAGAGAGTGATGAAGATGAAGAGTTCCTGCCTCCTCCGGCCCGCTGGGGGCAGCAGAGCTTCAGCAGAGCACAGCTTCCGTTGTTGTGATGGTGTAAGGACCCTTTGAGCACCCTGAAGTCAGCGTTAAAGCTGCGAACTTTCTCTGTTCGCTGCGTCTCAAAGTGACTTTGAAAGAGTTTTTAAGTGTCTGCATGTCGTCAGAAACGACCGTTTATCCACTCTGAATCTGAGAACCGGGAGAAGTCACCGCGAACGACGCTTTCGGTAAATGTGACTTCACTCACTGACGCGCGCGGTAACGTTATGAGTGCTCACAGACTGAGCTGGGATGGCTGCATGCTGACAGAAGCGGTCGTGTGAGTTTCAAAGAATATCTGCACTGAGCATAAAGCAGCAGATCCGTGTCACTGACGCTGATGCTCGAGAACAGCTGAAGTTCTGCGGTAAGTTCCAACACGTGCAGAAAGATCCGAAGAGCCCGTCATGAGTCTGTTAAATGCCGAAAATGTCGGTGAAATTGTGCAACAGGTCCCAGTAAACAGTGAATCAGTGCTTTCTTTTAAAAACAACAACAACAACAACAACAACAACAACCTGCTCATCTGTGTGTCAGTCTCATCCAAACAGGTTCGTATACACGTCATCAGTGTGTTGCTGTCAGGTGTGAATGGCTTACACTTTGTGTTTTTCTCATGGTCCTCACCACATTTAGTTTCACTGTAACCTCTCAAAAAGTCCAGCTGCCGGCCGCTCGTGACGTCATCAGTCACGTGGCGGTGTTCGTTTGAAGAAAGCTCTGCACAGTGACCTCACCTTTTCCCCCCATGATGAAGGTGTGTGGACAGGTGTGTCCTCACTCTGCTCACTGAAGCTTCAGGTGTGACCGGATGGATGTGGAGTATGTGTTTGTGACGTCAGCTGAGCTGCGCTCTGATCTGTCGGCCCACCTGATGTTTGTCCCGCTGCAGGTTGTCCACATGACCCACGGGAGCGAAGGGACGGCGGTGAGGAGGAGGGAGGTGGGCTGTCAGTGGGAGAGTCCAGAGGAGGAGTGGAGGGAGGTGGGCTGTCAGAGCGACTCAGCGGAGAGGAGAGACGCCGCTGTGCAGGTGGACCTGCTGACTCAGCAGCTCAGCTGGAGCCGCGGTGCAGGTGAGACACTGTGCAGGTACCTGACGACACACACCGAGTGTTTTTGAAAGAGATTCACACGTGACGTGTCCAGTCAGACGGCAAGCTGCTGTAAGTTCACACGAGTTTTAATGAAGAAGTTTTCTGAACCTTTGTCACGTCAGGAAATGTTGCCGCTGTCTTACTTACGCGCCCCCAGATAAGAATGTACATGGTTGACTGTGATTGGTCAAGTCGACTGATGCCCAAATCATGTTTATTTAAGTATGTACATATGTATTTTCCCAGATGCTCACCCGTTTTTCTCTGTGGTGTGCAGACGGACCTGTGCGCCCCCTGCAGGCTGATTCTGCTTTTCAAATGATGTCAGGTTCCCAAGTGATTTCTCTGTTGCATGTTGTTTTAATGTGCGAGTGTTTCAGATCAGAGAGGCGGCTTCAGTCATTTCAAACGTTTTCATGTCTGCAGTAAAGCTTCTGCAGCAAACTGTTTTAACCCTGACAGGACAGAAACTCCCCGGAGGAAACAGCAGGACAGATCAGCTGCCTTGCTCCAAACAGTCTCACTGCATGAACCTGGACTGTATGGGAACGCACAGAACATGAGTTGAAGCTGGATTCAGTTATTGTGTTTAGAAGCATTTACTGTCATATTTTTAGAACATCTCTTCACAGCCTGAAGGCAAACAAAATATCAAATGCTCTGTGAAAAAAAAAATTCTATTGTGTATGGCTATAGCTGAACTGTAATACTTCAAATGATCAGTTCAGCAGCACAGAAGAATTCACTAGATGTCTACATGTCCGCTCTGCCCGTCTGTTCATTGGGCGTGACCAGAGTCTGCACAGCTGCCAGGCAGGCTGAGCGAGCCAGCCACACCGTGCACCCACAGCAGCTTCTGCTGCTCGACCAAGCAGGAAGAGAAAGACAGAACAGGAAAAGGAAAAAGACAAATACAAGTTAAAAAGTGCAAGATGAATACTCAGAGTAAACATCGGTGGATTTTTTTAACTGTGGCAGTGGCAGAGGGAGTTTGCTGAAAAGTGATGTAATGGTTGCTGTCTTTTTGACGCCATGTTTGTTTTTTTACTTTCTTTATGAAAATGTTCAGTGTTTTTATAACGTAGCTAAAGTTTTAAGCAATTTGCAGAGCTCCTGTCTCCACTCTGTTACGCAGCCGTTATGATGCTCAGCGCTCATGCGTGTCTGTGGGGGGCGTGGCCTTTGAAAGAGCTCAGAGAGGAGGGGATGGGTTCAAACGGAGCCCTGAGAGGAGATGCTACTTTTCAGATCTTGCTAGCTTTCCAGAATTACCAACCCCAGCCTAAACACCTGATCCTGCTGTCTGTCTGTCTGTCTTGGTTTGTCTGTCTGTGTGTCTGTGTGTGTATTCAGGTGTGTGTGGTGTGGCATGGCACCGTGTTTCTGTCAGAGCAGATGAACCGGGAGGGGGCGCTCTGCTGCAGCACTGCAGGACAAACAGAACACACACAGCGGACGCAGGACAGCAGCCCCCCCCTCTCCACCTGCCTCGCTCCCCACTCACACAAACACAGCTACCCACAATGCCTCTGTTCAGACCACCTGCTCTGCCAGCTTCTCTGCAGCCTGAGCTCCAACAGACCTCCTCATTACCCAGCATGCCTCTGTGCAAGCCTCAGCCTCTGCTGCCTCCTGCTGACGTCTCAGCTCCTCCTGGACTGATCGCTCCTCTGAGCCCCCGCCTGGCTGAGGAGGAGGAGGAGGATGAAGTCAAGCCTGTGAAAACTGGGGAGACGGAGCAGGCGTGGAGGCCGAGGAGGAAGACAGTCGGTCCACCAATCAGATACCTGCTTGAGTCTGAAAAGCAGTCAAACAGTCCATCAGCAGTCAATCACAACAAAGCAAGGGAGGGGAAAAAGAAGCTTGAGAAACTGAGGAGGGAGCACCAGGAGGAGGAGGAGGAGGAGGAGGAAGGCTTGTTTAAACATAAGAACAGTAAGTTATTGTCCCAGTTTATTCAAGTTACATCACACAGCACTCAGTCAAGGGAAAACAGCCATTCAGTCTGTGATCAAGCAAGAAACAAACGAAAAAAAAACAAACTCAATAAGAACAAAGTTTGCTGCGTTTTAAAAAAAGACCAAAGTTGATTTTATTTTTCTGTCTTTTACAGCATGAAGATCAAATGATCAGTTTGCTGAACGCTGTTTTAAACGTTTAAACGTGTGAGTTCCTCGTAATCTTATAGTTCATGTGTTGTTACGCTGCTCCACACTCTCAGGGCCAGTGACCAACTCGTGTTTTTATCTGAGCGCCAGCAGCTTTTTTCAATTATTCTGAATGAGGGAAGGTCATCTGCAGCAGCAGGCGGCTGCACAGAGAAAAAGCTCAGAGTGCAGCGTCTTTTCGCAGTGTTCCACCTTTTTTGTGCAGCCCCTCAGAGCGCTTCAAGGTTTAACATTTTTTAATTTTTCTGAAAAGCACTGGTGATGTCGCCAGTGCTTTTTTCTACGAGCAGCATATCGTTGTGTTGTGTCATTATTTCAATGAGTAGAAGATCGGTCGGGGTTCGAAGATGGAGGAGCAGCTAGTGTTGGCGTCTCGGAGCTGTACGATATGTCTGACAAAAACTATCATAACAGAGAGAGGAAAGACCGTTTGTGTTTATTGTGTCATGCACCTACATCCCCCGTGATCCATGTCTGTTCACTGAACCTAACTTCTTCTTCTTCTGTTGTGGCTCAGTGGTTTTCTTGCTGCAGGACTTATTGCTTATCTTGTCAGCCAAATCATAAAAAAATCACGCGATGGTATGGATAGACATTTGCATTTTCTGAGGATTTTTTTAAGTTTGGTAAAACTTTGTGTTACTTTTGGCATGAAACCTGGCAACAAGCATAACTGATCATTACAGCGCTGTAAGTAAATCCTCTACTGATAGAAACAATTTGATGAAAGGCCAGATGCTTTAGGGCAGCATGGTGGCTCAATGGTCAGCACCTCACATCAAGAGTGCCCTGGGTTCACCCTGGCTGAGGTCGGTCCTTTCTGTGTGGAGTTTGCATGTTTTCGTGTCCGCGTGGGTTTCCTCCCATAGTCAAAACGTGCATGTTAAGCACATCAAGATAGGTTGGCCCAATGTGGTGGCGCGCTTCATCGCAGCGACTCAGGACCAACCCTACACTCTAACCTCGCAATTTTGTTGTACAGTTTATTGTACAATGCCAGTAAAGCTGCTTTACCTTTACTTTAGCTGATGTCACAGGTCTTTGTGTTTTTACTGCAAAACAAACATTAGATTCATGATTTCATGTTCTCTCTTTGACTCTTATACAGATGAAAGCTTCACATTAACAGCACAGAAGAAGAGGGGGAAGTATCAGCAGAGCGAGGTTAAACAGACCAACACGATCACACTCAGCAGCACTGCCTGCCCAAAGAGAAAGTTGGACAATAATGAGAGGTGTAAGCCCGCTTTTCATCAGGTTGTCAGTCGATCAGAAGAGAGGAGCTCCATCCAAAAAGTTAAAAGCACAATGCTAGTAGGACAGACACAGCGTCTCTGCAGGAAAAAAGGCATCCAAAACAAACAACCTGCAGCACGAATCCAACACACCCAGGCTTCTGGAGGAGAAAACAAAGTGATGGTGAGGAGGAAGAAGGAGGAGGAGGAGGAGCAACTACCAGAGGAAGATAGAAGGTGTAAGAGGAGGAGGAGGATGAGAGAGGAGGAGGAGGATGGAGTCAAATTTGTGAAACCGGAGGAGATGGAGCAGGATGGGAGGCGGAGAGGGAAGACAGGCAGTCCACCAATGAGATACCTGCGCAAGCCTGAGGACCAGTCACATGGCCCGTCAGCAGCCAATCAAAGCAAAACATGCGGAGCGATGATGGAGGAAGAGAGGAGAGGAGGGGTGGGACTAACGGAGGGGACAGACAGCAGCACGGTGGAGACCTCAGAGGACCGAAGAGTGAGCAAAAGATGGAAGCACTGTCAGGTTTGTCTGCATTTAGTTTTCTCTGAGATTTTCAAAATAAAACTTCACAGGAAGTGTCTTCATTCCCCAGAGCAGCTGAGGATGAATCATGAAGGAGTTTAAATCCTTCGGGCAGACACACCTTCGTCGTAACCGAGTGGACACAACCCCAGTCTTATATGATGTCATATAATAAAACACATACATTGAAACCATTTCATACAAGTGGGATAAGTCCCGCTCACTTCTCAAAATAATGTCTATGGATCCTGTAAGTACACGATCTGAGTCTTGCATTGGTGTGAGTTGCACATGTACGAAAATGTCTGCCGTCTTGGACAGCTAACTATGGCTACACCGCTCGGACAAACATAGATTTATGTAAGGATTACAAGTTGAGTTAGCGGCAAAGGCATGGTTTGTTGTAAACGGGATGTAAACTGATGAATAATTTGTTTGCCAGTTACGTTAGCTAAATTAGTGTTAGCAGTTAACATTATGCTAGCGTCTTGGCTAGGTGCTAGCTAACTAGCCACCACAAGCTGAAATTATAGCACTGGCTGTTGTTAGCGCCAGAGCTGGCTAGCGCTAGTCACAATACAGTTATGATTTGATTTGAAAATATGACATCTGATTTGGACCGTCAAACTCAGATTGTGACGTGGTGTGTCTGAGTGGTGTAGCCGTAGCTAGCTGTCATAGACGACGGACCTCTTTGCGCATGCGGGACTCACATCGTGTACTGACAGACCTCCCATTCTTGCCATGTGAAAAAAACAGCACATTTGTCGATCTGCTTTGCAGTGTTTGCAGAGCGCTGTCAGTCAAAGCCAATCTGCTTTCTCACTGAGAGAATGTTAAGATGCCACTTAGCCAATCAGATCTCAGTGAGCAGCTGCACTTCTATAATAATACCTGAGATAATGCCCCACCAGTCTGTCTGTCTGTCTTTCTTTCTGTCTTCAGGTGTGTGATCTGACCTTCACCTGCCAGTCGTCTCTGCAGCGCCACCTGTCTGTCCACAGAGCTGCACGCCGGCTCAGCTGCCACCTCTGCTACAAGAACTTCAGCCACAGTCCGTATCTGCATCTGCAACAGCATCACCGTGGCAACCCGGGCAGTTCCAGCCCCCTAACTAGTGACAACCTTCAGGACGAGGAAGATAACAGCAACACCAAAGGAGAGAGAAAGCAAAGAGAAGAGGGGAGTAAAGAGGAGGAAGAGGAAGAGGAGGAGAAAGCCTGTCTCCCATTTTCCACCAAGGCTCCTGATTGGTCCAGATGCACCAAGCGTGTGCACAGAAATCCTCAGTGGTGGGTCGACTACCAAACCCCAATGAAGAAGAGGCAGTACGTAGAGAGGTGGAGGAGACAGCAGGAGAAAGATGGGGAGAGGGGGACAAACAGAAAGTGGCTTAAGGAGGAGAGGGAGGAAGAGGAGAAACCACTTTTTCTCAGGGAGGAGGGAGGAGCAGAGGAAGGAGAGAAGGAAGGAGAAATAAAAGGAGACAGAGAAGTAAAGAAAGAGGAGAAGGTGGAACAGGAGAGTTGGCCTCAGAGGCCAAGGAGGAAGATGGTGGGTCCACCAATCAGATACCTCCTGGAGTCAGAAGAGCAGTTTTATGGTCCAGTAATCGCCAATGAGAGAGAGAGAGCATTTAAACAGAGTGCAACACCACAGAGGAAGAGCAATTCAGGGGGCGGAGCTTCAGATGACGCAGCAATAATTGATAGGCCTGAGGACACTAAGCAGACAAACAAGCAGACAGTCACAGAGACACAGATGGGTGGGACCAAACAGGTTAGAGTGAACAGACCCCAAGGAAGAGGAGGAAGACCAAATAAGGTTGTGCTTTACTGTGAGGCTGGGGTTGGGGCTTCTAAGATGATTGACAGGTCTGACACTGTGGAGAGACAGGTGGGTCAGATGGTCACAGAGCAACAGATGGGTCACCTGATTACAGAAAGGCGAAAGACCCTTCTCCCAGCCTCTAACAAGTCTCCTGATTGGTCGAGACGCACAAAGCGTATGTGCAGAAATCTGCGGGGGCAGGTCAACTACCGAACCATCATGAAAAGGAGGCAGGGCATACAAAGATGGAGGAGATGGCAGGAAAAAGATGAAGAGAAGAGAGGGAACAGAGAAAGCCTTCATGAGAAGGAGCAAGAGGTGAAACCAGTCTTTTTGAGAAAGGAGGAAGGAGATATGGAAGGAAAGGAAGAGGAGAAGGAGGAAGAGGAAAGACACACAGAGGTGGCGAGGATGATGGTGGAACAGCCTCAGAGGCTGAGGAGGAAGATGGTGGGTCCACCCATCAGATACCTCCTGGAGTCAGAGGAGCTGACACATGGTGCAATAACAGCCAATGAGGACAGAGCGAGAGCAGTTAAACAGAATACAACGCCACAGAAGAAGAACAGTTCTGGGGGCGGGGCTTCAAATGACACAGCAGTGATTGATAGGCCTGAGGACACCGAGCTGACAGACAGGCAGACAGGACAGACAGTCACAGAGAAACAGACAGGTGTAACCAAACAGGACAGAGTGGACAGACCCAAAGGAAGACAAGAAGGACCAAATACGGGCGAGCTTTACAGTGAGACTGGGGGTGGGGCTTCTGCAATGATTAACAGGTCTGACACTGCAGAGAAACAGGTGGGTTGCCTGATCTCAGATAGGCAGAAGACCCTCCCAATAGCTTACACAAGCGCTCCTGATTGGATGAGACTCAGACCATGTGTGCACAAAAATCACCGATGGTGGG
>JAPZDX010000013.1:304254-309978 GCA_029783625.1 Naso annulatus | reverse complement strand
ATTTATTTCATCTATTTATTTTGATCAAAATAAACGAGAGATTGGTAGAAGAGGTGAGGAGGTATCCTCCCCTTCCCACCGGGGAGACTACAAAGACAACCAGATGACAACAAATTCATGTTCATCTGTAACCTCCTCTGCATTGTAAGTCGCTATCTTGCTCCTTCGTTTGTAAACAAAGCTGCTGTGCATTGAATTGTGGGTAGTAGAGCTTGCGCTCAGAGCAGTGCACCTCCCCCTGGTGCCCCCGTGACTGGCGCGCGCTCAAGCCTGAGCTTGAGAAGCATAAATGAAGGGGACCCTGTAAGACATAAGCCCAAGAAGCCAGAGGTCTTATTGCTTATGAAGCATAAATTGGGCTGTAGGCTTCACATTTCCTGATCAGGGTGGGAATATCGTGACGCCTCGATGCTCCATGAAAATGTATCAAAGGCAGAAAGAGAAGTCAGTCTCACCTGTGAGCAGGTAACTCTGTGTGTGTGTGAGAAATCATTTAGGTCGTATTGAGTGTTTATTACAAGCTGACCTGGAGTCTGCTTGGTTCCTCAGTGTTGAAAATTTGTCACATTTACAGATTTGGTTTCAGTTTTTCTGATGTGACAGTTTGTTTTAGTTCCACTTTCTTCTTCAAAGTGCGACATGTCGTCTTTGAATGTTTAACGTTCCACTCATGAAAACTTGATGAAGCAGAAGATTGATGCTGCTGAATATTTCAACATCTGTGTGTGTGTGTCTGTGTGTATCTGTGTGTCTCTGTGTGTCCCTCTGTGTGTTTTTTTGTTTGTGTCTGTGTGTCTCTGTCCCTCTGTGTCCTTTTGTGTGTCCCTCTGTGTGTCTGTCCCTCTGTGTTTCTCTGTCTCTGTCCCTCTGTGTGTTCCTCTGTGTGTTTCTGTGTGTGTGTGTGTGTGTGTGTGTGCCTCTGACTCTCTATGTGTCTCCCTCGGTGTGTCCCTCTGTGTGTCGCTCTATGTCTTTGTGTGTGTCTCTTTTCCTCTGTGTGTCTGTGTGTCTCTGTGTGTGTGTGTCTCTGTCCCTCCGTGTGTCTCTGTGTCGTTCTGTGTCTCTGGGTGTCCCTCTGTGTGTTTGTGTGTGCGTGTGTGTCGTTCTGTGTCTTTGTGCGTCTCTTTTCTTCCGTGTGTCTGCGTGTCCCTATGTGTCTCTGTGTGTCTCTGTGTGAGCGTCTGTGTGTGTTACCTGACGGGCGCCCCTCGGCTCTGAGCTGGTTTCAGCAGAACGGTGACGGTGGAGTCGGTCTGGTTCAGAGGAGTCTCCTGATCATACGCCGGCATCAGAGGAGCTGATGAGGACAGAGTCACTATCAACTCATCGAACAGAACACTGGTTCAATAACTGCTCAGTTTTTAACCTTTCGTGGGTTTTGTCTCCCTGATCAGAAGCTCTGTTGACTTTCACAGTCAGGTGTAGATGGATGCTGAGTAACAAATTCTTAAAATAGAATGACATATATGTTGTTTGTCCATGTCACATGCGAGTGTCTTGTGATGTCAGATCATTTATCTGTGCGTCGATCACTGCTTCAGGATGTGAATACTAATGTTAAAGGTCTGGTGTGTATGAGTGGGTGCCATCTAGTGGTGAGGTTGCAGATTGCAAACAATATAATACCCTTCCAGTCACCCTCCCCTTAAGGATAAGAGTTCAGGATGTGTTTATCCTCTCTGGGCTCCTGTAGAAACATGGCTCTGACTTCCTCATGACACCGAGGAAGAGGAGCTGCACCCTCTGCACAGATATGAAAGGCTAAACCTAAGGTCAATGATTCTTATTTTCGGGTGACTACACAATAATGAGAATACAGAAGATCCTTCACTCTGGAGCCTTTAGGTTTGTTTGTTTGTTTGTTTGTTTTCCATTAACCACGGCACAGGCATATGGATCAGGTTAAAATCTGGAATAAAACTGTTTGGGACTAAGCTGTTTGACTTTCCAGTAAGAAATGTTTAACAACTTTGAACGGGGGCTCTGCATTGGTCAGGGGTCTGAGTCCACTGGCCCCTGAACCCGTGCCCAGCTAAAGGGCCCCTGGTAGATGGCCCCTTTGGGAATCCCTCCAGGAGTTGTAACTCTAAGGACTTTTTGTTTGTTTGTTTTAGCCATTTCGGTTTTGTTCCTTTGAATACAGACTTTCACACTCTTATTTTCAAGGACACACACCTGAGATCTTGGTGGTGAACTGGGTGATGACTGGAGGTCCATAGCCTTTAACAGTCGATGCTCTTATTGTGAAGGAGTAAGTGGAGCCCGGGTAAAGGCCGGTGAAAATGTGACTTGTCTCGTTGGCCAGTTTGAACACCTTGCCGCTCTGATTGGACAGGTCGAATTCTGTGTCAAAGGAGCTCAGGGCTTTGTAGGAGATCTGTGAAGAAGAGTAACATTAATTCCTTGCAGGGGATTGTGGGTAATGAAGTCTCTGTTATCCCCAACCACTGTCAGAGTGCATCGTCTTTATCTTGAAAACTAAAAGTTGTATGAATTAACATTTCAACGCTGTGGCTTAAACTGCTTTGAGAATAAATGTACTTTAAATAAATTGTACTTTACATTTTTGTTTGTTTTCTTTTATACTGAAAATGCTGCTATGACCCGTGTGCGACTCTTGATTCTGTGCGTTTACCTCGTACTGTCGGATGAGGCCGTAGGTCTGCAGCGGCTCTCTCCAGCTCAGACTGATCTGCTGCTCATAACTGCTGCCCAGGATCGACTCCACTGGAACGGCTCCAGGAACTGAGACAGAGAGATCAAACCTTTCAGAAACATTATTAACCCCCCAGTTCAACAGCAAAGTCCCTGAAGTCTGCTTTCAGTCTGTTCAGTGCTGACACAACACATGCGTGACTCATACCGTCCTCGTCCGTCAGCACCAGCAGCTCCTCACTCTGCTTACGCCCCTCAGAGTTACTCAGGACGAGTCTCAGGCTGACATTGGTGAACGGTGGAAGGTTACGTACGGTGTGCTGCGGCACGGCACTCATAGTGTCGTACACCACCTCCTCCCGCACCTCCTCCTTCAACGACTCCCTGCAAGAGACACAGCAGGAGGCAAAATCACCTGCGGTCCATCCCGCCGTTCACCTGGTGGCTTGTTTTTGTCTTTCAACATGCGGCCCCTTCTTTTGTTTATGCTGTGGCCCCTTGTTTATTTTACCTGTCTACCCTATTGTAACTTGTGGGTCTCACCCTCTCTTCATCTGATAGCTTTGCCAGTGTTTACCTGCTGGGGCCTCCTGCAGGTCTGTAGCGGTACTGCACAGTCAGGTTGTAGCTGTGGCAGCGGGTCACGTTGTATCCGAACGGCTCCCATCGTACCGTCACCTGTTTGGACTGAATGTCAACGACCTCAAGACGCCGCGGGCCGTGCATTGGATCTGACACAAGAACACAAACGAAGATGAACACATGTATGAGGTACAATCGTTTAGTTTTTGTCTTTTGTTTAGTTTTGTTAGCTTGTTTCTGTTCACTTTCTGGTGATGTAATAATGCTGTTGGTTTTGTGTATTAATATGTGCTATATGTAATCACCACCTGCTTATGCCAAACTCCGTCTAAAGCAATAATGTTCAATAAATAATATTTAAAATGAGACAGAAAAGAGAGAACACGACACAGAAAAATAAAAATAAAGAAGGTCCCCATTAGGGGTAGCTGGGTTAAAAAACAAAACAAAAAAACCCCCAAAGATGAACACATAATGAAAATTTGCATTTGTACTCTGTATTCCTCATAGATATAAAGCGCAGTGCCTCTACTTTTAAACTAGGATACTAATTTCACATGTTTTGCGCCCCAACATCGCCCCCTGAGGCGAGCTACAGGAACAAACAAAACTTTGAGTAACACCAGTCTGTTTCACACCGGACATGTAAAATAAGGGTCCAGGCTTTTTGAACTAGGTCAGGAAGCAAGAAGTCAGTGACGGCAGAAAGCTTCACCGGAGTCATCTCCTCTTTGTCAAAGCATCAGGAAGAAGTGTCTCCACTGATTTCACACATACAGTTAAAGGACGAGCTGTAGTTGTGCACATCCCTGTTTGTCAGTTTGTGAAAACACCTACACTTTCATTTTACTTGTGTGCATTAATCTACATGTGTGCAGGGTTTCCCACATGTTCATTTATTTGTGACGGCCTAACACATTTTGATTTTCTACATTTGGATCGCTGTCTCTCTCTCTCTCTCTCTCTCTCTCTCTCTCTCTCTCTCTCTCTAAAGGACTAAAACTTTTCCTCCAACTGGACTCGAGTCACTCTGAGAAACTCCAGGACGGATCATTACTGTGTTTGCTGCTGAGCTGTGATCGTTTGTCAGGTGCTTCAGTAGCAGCTCCACTCTAATAACCAAAAATTTAAAACCAAGAGGGAGACGCGTCGTCATGTTCGGCTCAGGGGTCATGGCTCAGCTCACCTATTCAAACTGAAATCAGACCGTCTCTGAACCTGATGAAGCTCCCGCCAGCAGCTCAGTCACGCTCTGCTGCCGTATGTTTCACTGAAGATCTGACTCACTTTGGGGTCGAGTCTCTCTCAGCCAATCAGCAGGCAGTCTGAGCTGAACAGGTCACCAGCAGCACCTGAGCTGCAGCAGTCTTTGGTCAACTTGCTGAATCGAAAACATGAGGCGTCTCCATCAGCTCGCTCTGCTGCAGCTCAACATGCAGATCACTTCTATGTTATGTTATATTTAAGTGGAAACCTGAACAAAGCAACCTTGATAAAAGATTCAAAAAAAGAAGAGAAGAAAAATTTACAAAGGAGGCAAAAAGTTGTGACTCATTAAACAATTAAAACATGAAGTCACAGATGACGGCTCTTCGCAGAGAGGGTTTGTGTCATGAATGAACAGAGCAAAAATCAAAACACTGTAGTGGAGCTTTGGCAGCAAAAGAATTCACAGTTTCACATCTAATACAAGGCGACTTTAAAGGAGCTCTCAGCAGCCGAGTCCTTTCAGACTGTTAGGTTTTAGCTTCTTTTTCTTCTTATTAAGGAGTACCAATTAGAAATTACTGAGATAAAAGAACATGGTCTCAAATTGCATAAGTAAACAAACTACAGAAAATCATATTACAACACAGCTCCAAACGCATGGACATGTACCAAATTATAATTTTTTTAAAATTTATTTATTTATTCATTCCAATCACCTTGGAAAGGAGCAGGGTGAAGAAAACTTATAATTCCTGCTCCTTTCTTAAAACAATTAACTGCTTACATCAGATGAGTTGTCATCATCAAAAACAAACAAAAAACAAAACAAAACAAATCCAAAATCCATAAATACAGTTATTTCATCACATGCTTTTATATAACTTTCCTATTCTCTGCTTATACATTTTTTTAAACTGAAAAATATTTGTACAGCTCTTCTCTTCCATTGTTGTAGAATTCCATGTTTTAACACCAACAACAGAAATACACATTTTTTTTAAAGTAGTCCTTGAGATTTGATGTTTGAAATTAAATTTCCTTCTATGATTGTCATCCAGTGATAAGAAAACAAATAGCCTCTGCAAATTTGCAGGTAACATTCCATTTTTTGCTCTAAACATAACTAACAACGTCCCTAATTCGGCCATCTCGTTGAGTTTCATCAGTCCTGATTTTACAAACAACTCATGTGTATGGTGCCTGAAATCAACATTGTACATTATCCTTATTGCTCTTTTCTGTAATAAAAACAATGGCTTTGTATTACTCATGTAAGTG
>JAPZDX010000013.1:77413-88238 GCA_029783625.1 Naso annulatus | reverse complement strand
GAGATACACACACACACACATATATATATATATACATACTGTGTATATATATATATATATATATATATATATATATATGTTTTCAAGTATTGTTTATTGTCTTTAGTTTATTTTTCTTTACATGTTTGAAATAAACATTTCAGTTCAATTCATTTACATTTTTGGTCATTTGACAGTTGAGCTCTTGGTAACCATGGTAACCATGTCTTTGACTTTGGGGTTATACTCCCGGTACACTCACAAAGGCTAAAGCCAAACAATTGGTTCCGAAGAGTTTTAAACCTCCTCATACCTTCAACTTCTTATCACATTACTCGTGTTGATGAGTGGTAAACAGTTTAATCAAACAGTCAATGGGAGTCTCACCTGAAAGGCTGATTTCTCAGGTAGCTCTTCCTCCTTTTTCTCTTCTTCCTCCTTATCCTCCTCATCCTCCTCACTGTCTGTCTCAAACAAGTAATAATCACCGCTCCTCACCACTGCAGACAGACAACCAGGTTACACACACAGATGGTTACTTAGAAATACTAACGAGTGCAGAAAAAATGGCTCTGGGTGTGAGAGTGATGATGTCAAAGGTCGCGTGACTCACTGGAGGCATGGTTTACCCAGGGTCTCCACCATTCTTTCTGCAGCTGCCCTTTCTTCTTTTCTTGACCTACAAATCAAAGTATGAATAAAAGAAACACAGACACACATCAATTTTATTCTGTGATTGACAGCTATTCAGCATGGCGACTGCTGTGTGTTTTACTGACCATCAGTATGGAAGCTGTCTTGGCTCAGTAACAACATTTTCTCTTTTCCTCTGCGAAACTTTTGCTGTCGGGATTTAATTCTTTCCATCCTGAAGGAAACACAGAAATCAGAAGGAACTCAGGTCAGAGCAGCCGGTTTTCACATTGTGCAGGTCTGCTTTTGGTTTGAGTCAGGTGAGTTCATCAACATCTGAAACTGTGTAAAACAGCATCTGCCTGATGTTTCAGCATTATGTCCAAAACTAGATTTTACTAAGCAGGGTCTGGGTCTCCTCAGCATCTATCTGGGTCACCAGTTTACTCTCAGAACAGTTTTTCTCGATGCATCTGTGACTGAGACTCATCTTTAACAGGGAATTTTCTGGGTTTAGACTTTAGACTCAGATTTGTCTCACTCTAAATCCTGTTTTGAGTCAAATCTGTCTCTGTCACAGTGTTTAATTTGTTTTCACTTGGACTGGTCATAGTCTCAGTGTTTTGACATTGGATTGTCTCGGCCTAACAATCCTATTTCGAAAGACTTTACGGATGATGACTCTCGTCTCTTAAGTTAGACATGTTGTAAGAAGTGTTTTGTATGTTTTAAGAACTTTTAATTTTTAAAGTTTATTTTTTACCTTTTTTGAATCAGACTTGTCTATATTTTGTGGGTGTTTTGACTCTGAGTGCTTTCAGTCTCGAGCCATGACTTGTCTGGTCTTGTGGACATTCTGACTTGAACTTGTCTTAGCGTCCAGGATGTTTTGACTCTAACTTGTTTTGTTACCAACCACCTGGTCTTTTCTTGGTGTTTTGGGCAACTTCTGGTTTTGACTGCACCATTATTTGTGTCTTACTGTCTTTTTAGGAGGTCCATGGAGGTCTTCTCCACCTCCAATCTTGCTCTGACAGCTTTAACTGTGGATGCCTCAAAGAGCTCCGCCCCCCTGCGACATATGCACATACACATTAACATCACATGTCTGTGTGTGTGTGATAATGTTAAGTGTGTATGCGTGTATGCGTAACTGCGTACCTGGAGGCCAGTAGTTGCGTATTTTGCAGGTCCAGGACCACATACACGAAGTAATGACTTCGAAAGACTCTTCTCTGCAGCAACAGGAAACAGAAACAGACGCCATCCCAGATGATCCCTGCCTCGTCACTCGGCAACTCACACTGTTTACTGCTCTGCTGCTCCGCTGCAGAAAGTGACACATAAACAGACAGACAAGTAGAGAGACAGCTGTTTGATGCTTCATTGAGAATGAGTAAATGAAAACACTGACAAAGAAGAAAGACTGGTTGGCAGATTGCACCAGGCTCTACTGCTCTGCACTGCTTTAACTGAATAGTTGTACTCCTCTCCGTATCAGCACCCTTCTCTGTCTTGTGGGTGTTCAACTTTGACTCATCTGTGTCACGAGGGTATTTTGGTTCAGTCTCATCTACAACTCTTACTTTTCTAATTTCTATGAACTGTGAAGTCAGTGTTTTCCAAATATAACTATGACTTTGAGTTACATTAAGATTCAAATGAACTGCCAGTGACAGACAGACAGAAGGAAAGACAGACAGATAGACAGACAGTTTACATACGCTTGGTGTATCCTTTGATGGTGCAGGCCAAACTAAAGAGTTGAATCAGCCAACAGTGATTCACCACCAACGACTTAATGAAACCACAGGCCAGAATCTGGACATGTCATTGGACAAATTGAGAGAGAGAGAGACAACTGTACAGGTAGAGACAGACAGACAATTTTTTGACTGTGTGCATTTAATGTATTAATATTGCTGTGTGGTGATTATGGTGGTCATGATTGATGATGCATTTTACCGACAGGATATTCTTCATGGTGATGACAAACACGTTGTAGCCAATCAAACAGTCCCAGTACATCAGGATAGATCTGACTGGTTTCAGCAGCAGGTCTCCACCAACCAACAAGAAGTAGAAACATGCCACCAGGTAACCCATACAAAAAATACTGATCCTGAACAGAAAGCAGAAACATGTCAACAGGAAACACGTACAAAATCACAAGCAAAAAATTTCATGGACTTCACAGGACTCGCAAAAAAAAAAAAAAAATCTGACATTCCTGATAGTTTGAGTTTCACAAACATTATTTATACTCTGAGGGACCCTGTTCGTTCTGTTTTCAGGAGCACTGATGTTACCTCAAAAGGGTATTTTATTCAGATTACCTATGGCTCCGCCCACTCACCTAGTAGTCCCGGTGATGAAGATGATTGTTAGAACAAACCAAAACATGTAGCTAAAGATGATCACCTTCATCATGTCCAGGTAAGACCTGCAGATGCAGAGATCAGAGGTAAGACGGGTCAGTCAACAAACAAACAGGTGTGCAGTGGGCAGGGCTTACCTGCACAACATGAAGTCAGGGACTGCGTTGAGAGTGAGTTGTCTGATTGGACTAGAGACCTCTTCATCATCTTCGTCTAGCTCACAGTTGTTTCCTGCGAGGATCTGAACTGAAGGCTTAAGCTCCTCCTCAAACACCTGCAGCTGCAGAGACGCTCCGAGAAGGAGCAAGAAATCATCTGAAAGATCAGGAAATATACAACTGTTAAAATAAACAAAAGAAAAAAATATGAAAAATAAATCACATTCAACATAAAATGCATAAAAAATACATGACACATAATCAGTAAACATGTATTAGAAATCTAAATCTAAATGATGGGTTTTACAAAATTTGGATTTTCTATTGTACTATAGGATTTGAGATTTCCAGACTTATTAACAAAAACGTGTGGTTCTAAATTTAATGTTTTATTACTTATTTCTGAAATAGCAGGTTTTAATTTCAGATTGTGTTTAAACTGATAGTTTAAACATCAGCTGTAAAGAACACATTCAGGTTTGACTTCAAAACTGAGTAAATTGGCAGGGTTAATCCGAAACTATATGACCAAATTACTTCGGGATTAATTTCCAAAATGTGAAAGGTAATTCCACAGTTTTTATATTTAGAAATAATCGGAGTTGGTTCCTCGTCCTTTTTTACAAACCATAGACATGTTTTTGTAATTTCCACATTAGTCAGTTAGTTCAAGTGTTTGTGTGTTTCCCTCCCAGCTCTTTGCGGGGCAGAAGTTTGTGCTGGGAGCAGTTTTGTCATGAGCAACAGTTCATCATACTTAGCAAAAAAAAAAAAAAAATGCGTCAAAAGACACTGACATTTGGCTCCGAATGGTCCAATAAGCATTCAGTCCCAGGTCACATAACTCTGCAGTGATGATCACAGGTATTTATCAGCAGTGATGCAAACCTGACGGCTCATTTTCACTCCTTTTCTGGTGTGATGATGCCGTGAGCACACTGAACTTCAGCATGATTTCTTGTTTGTGGACAGTCTGAGAACAACATGCTTTTATATCATGAAGATGCAACACTGGTCTGACAGTGAGATGAGAGCGCTTCTGATTGGAGGGGACGAGAAAGTTAGGAGACAGGTCAACTACACTCTGAGAGACACTGAGATAAAAGACAACATATTTCGTCTGTCTCCATTCAAGCATCTCAAACATCGTTCCGTCAGTGTCAAGTTTGAGACCGAAGTCATTGTCCCATTGTCTCTGGCCTCCATGCTGCCCTCTGTCGGTCTCTGTTTTCCAGCGCGGTTGTGACGTTGAGTCACCAGAAAAAAACACAAAGATAAAATGGTCTTCTGGCAATGAAAAAGGAGTCAATCTGCTGTTTCTATGTACGTCATAAACATACAAGTTGCAAACAAGCTCATTTTTTGAGTAAAACTGGCTAAAGAGCGATTGTTTAACTCCTCATGAAGGACTATTAGCACCTAGGACAGTCTGGTGTAGGGATGTGGACTGTCACCTTTGTGGCAGGAGAGGAGTTAGAACTGATGGTACCAACTAGATACAGTTGGGCACTTGCTGGGCACTTGAACAAAACTTGTGGAGAGGGGCTGGAAGTCTCTTCTTGCTGGAGTTGTCCATGGTAAAGGTACTAGGTTGTTGTAGGGATACTCATGAGCACCCAACTGTGTTCTGCTGTGTCTGAGCTCTTCCTAGAGAGCAAGAGAGTTCAAATATATGAGACTGTGGAGGAGCTGAGGGGAAATCTCTGACTGTTGTTGTTGAGTTTCCCAACATTGCTGGAGTTCTGAGGAAAGTGGCACTGAATGACAAGGATGAGGATGGAGAAACCCGGATGGGGGGTGACCGGGAGGCAGTGTTGTGCATGAGCACGCTAAAAGAGCTCTGTTCATTGAACTGAATACACCCCACAGCAGCCACCGAACATGACAGTGAGCATTGTTCACTCCCTCTGTAGTCACCTTGGCAACACTGCGCGCCACTGTGTCACACCATGGATTTTTCTTTACATCACCAGTGAAGGAGTTTTATGAAAAGATAAGTATCGTTTCTCACAGCACATCTTCAAGCGAGTCCCACTCCCCTAGAGTACTCTTCCACACAATAAATATAGTCCTCAACCCTGATGCTAGTACCTGCCCTCTGCCTACCTCAGTCACTTGTGATGATTTTTTAAAGTTCTTCTTAGATAAAATTGGTAATATTCGCTCTGCCATAACACCCACTGATAATGACCCCTCTAGCCTCACTCCTTGCTCTGCCGTTCTATCCAGGTTTAAGCCAGTGTCCACCGCTCACATCAAAGTTATAGGCTTACACACCAAGCCAACTTCTTTTCCCATAGACATAGTTCCTGCTAAACTGCTGAAGGAAGTTTTTGACACTGTAGGTCCCACTATCTCGCTAATTCTAAACAGTAGCCTGTCGAGTGGCACTCTCCCCTCTTGCTTCAAATATGCAGTGGTTTATCCCATCATCAAAAAATCAAACCTTGACCCAACAGTTTCAAATAACTTTTGACCCATCTCTAACTTACCCTTTCTATCTAAAGTTCTGGAAAAATTGTTTATACTCAACTCATTGTCTACTTAAGACATAATATTTTAGAGAAAAATTTCAATCGGGCTTCAGACCATGTCACAGCACCGAGTCAGCTTCACTGAAAGTCTCCAGTGTCTTATTGCCATCTCTTGACTCTGGTAAATGTGCATTATTAATACTTTTAGATCTTAGCGCCGCTTTTGATACCGTTAACCACTCGATTCTCCTCCACCGTCTATAGCACCAGGTTGGCACACAGGGCAGTGCCCTCCAGTGGTTCACCTCCTACATAACAAACAGATCATTTTCCATCAGGCTTGGAGGCCAATTCTCTGCATCAGCTCCAATCACTTGTGGAGTCCCTCAGGGCTCCATCCTTGGGCCTGACCTTTTCACCTTATACATGCAGCCTTTAGGGTCCATATTCCACAACTACAACATCTCCTACCATTGTTACGCTGATGATACACAGCTATATCTCCCACTACAACCTACAGATAGCAATAGTAACTCTTGACTGTCTAAAAGATGTTAAGCTCTGGATTACCAATAACTTTCTCCAGTGAAATGACAGTAAGACTGATGTAGTCTTGTTTGGTCCTTCCACCTCTACTGAGAGTATAAAAACTCACTCAGGTCCACTTACTTCTCACCTTCATTCCCAGGCCAAAAATCTTGGTATCATTTTTGACTCAGACTTAAGATGCGTGGCCTGGCCCCCCCAATACATTTCTGAGCTTCTCGCCCTGCTTTCCATTCCCAGAGCTCTCAGATCCTCTGATCAGGTGCTCCTGGCTGTCCCCAGGTCGAGGCTAAAGGGAAAGGTTGATCGGGCATTTGCCGTAGCTGTCCCGAGGCTCTGGAACAACCTACCCTTCACAATTAAATGGTCCCCCTCTATGAACAGTTTCAAGGCTAGACTAAAGGCCCACTTGTTCTCTCAGGCTTTCAATTGTCCTTAAGCTTTTTTTTTTGTTCTCTCTTAGTCCTTACTATAAATAAATTTGATTTGATTTGATCTGAGTGACAATAATGGCTGAACTGATGAACTTGATATCATTCCTTCTAATTCTAAGTTAGTATATTGTCAAATGTTTGTCAAGTTTTTTGTGGATGTTTTATATTGCAGAGGTAACAAAATATTCAACTGTTTGACTCATCATTTCTTGTGCTAAATGATGATGATGATGATAATCTCACAGAGGAGGAAGAGTGGGTTTGGTGGTGTCAGGTGATCAGGGAGGAAGAGCCACTTCACCACGTTGGAGTCCATGTTGGAGGACGGAGGTCTCCACGGATAATCTGAAAATACAACAATTTCTCCTCTCACTAACACATTCAGGTTTTTCATCACTTTATCAGATTCTTCAAAAAATTTACGGCTTTGTGGGAAAATATTTATGTTTTTCTGGAATTTTTCAGTTTAATTGAGATGTTTGTGAAAAAAATCTACGTAATTTGCTAGCTTAGCACAAGATGTGACTCAGGGGGAAACTGTTGGCCTAGCTACATCTGGAGAGAAGTGAATTTTAGTGATGCATGATCTGATGTCATCTGTATATCATCCATCCACCTGAACTAATGATCGTCCCCAACTGAGAGAACCACGTTTCTGTTTCTGTTCAAAGGAAGTTTTTCCCTTTCCATTGTTGTCAAGTGTTTGTTGATGTGGGAACTGACTTTGGTTCTTTGCTACCAGTGAATTACAAAGTGTGGTCTAGGTATGCTCTATATTGCGTCAGTGTCTTGAGACAACTTCTGTTGCGATTTGGTGCTAAATAAATAAAACTGACTTGATTCAAATAATTAGAGAGGCTGTTTTCAGTCATTTCAATTCTTTCTCATGTTATTCAGTAATGTCTCTGCAGGAAAGATCGCTGGACATCAAAGCAGCAAAGGCATGAACTGTAGTTATAAACTTGACAGGACAGAACTTCTCAAGAGGAGACAGAATTTAACTTTCAGTTTCAGGGGGCTCAGAAAGGATCAGGAGGGGACAGTAGCTTTACTCCAAATAGTTTCACTGTTTGAATCTGAACTGTGTGTGACATGTGCACAGAGTCTGGATCCATACGTGATTTCAATAAACTCATTTCATTAATGATGTATTATTTCACACATCTGCAACTCAGTTGCTGTTAAGCGGAATGTTAATTTCTAAATTTTCTGCAGCACCTGCTTGACTACCATCTTTCAACATCTCCTTTAATTTTTTTTAGTATAAAAGGTTTCATAAGATTGCTAAAGGGTTTCTCAACTTTATTGTATAGTAAATGAACCCAACATAATGATATCAGATGGGACTGTACCTTTACAAGCAGCAGGAGGGAATCCAATACACAGTAGGTACTGAAAACACAACAGTCCTGACAGGAAGTAGCAGTACTTAGGCCACACTGAGGCGATACGCTTCCTGCTCCGACGTGATAAGACGGTGATTAGGCCAAAGGCATGGCTCATGGCAAACAAATCCATTCGCTGACCAATTACGTTCACAGCCAACAAGAAGCAAGTCTAAGAAGGAGAAGTGAGTGAATGTTTTAAACAGAAACTTAGCTTCTTGCTAACCTCTACTACAGTATGTGCTATGTGAGCATCTCACCTCCAGACCAAACTTGTAGAAAAAGTAGTTGAGGAAGTACTTAATGCAGCTCAGCACACTGTTGTCCAGATGACGCCTGGTGATGTCATGAAACAGCGTCCTGTTGGGAGGCGGAACTTGCTTGAGGCGGAGACGATAGAGCTCCTGGTGTCTGTAAACTGTCACCTCGAAGGCTAGCAGCGCTAACATCATCAGGTTATACTGTGGAAACAGGTTAGCAGAGTGCTAAGTCATCAGAGCTAACATCATCAGGTTACAGTTTTAGATGTTAAGGCTATCTCTGCTGCTGTACCAAATTAATGAAGATTTCAGGCCTCACTCACAATGTTTACATTTGAATTTTCAAATAAGATCATCCATGAGACACATCCAGAATAACTAGGATTGGATGGATTTATAACCATCGCTTTGCAGATCATTAACAGAACTAAGCACTACAATGAACCATGACTACAGTGGAGCATGTCATGTTACCTAAGTTAAATTATCACTAGCTAGCTACTCAGCCGATGAAAAACATGAAGATTTTAAAATGTCTCCGGAGGTCCTGCCCTTCTGTCTCCCCAGTCCTTTTTTATCTTGCACTAGTAAAAGCAAGAAGGCACTGCAAATCTGTATTAAAATCAGCAGGAGGAGCACTAGTTAGCTTCCTGTTAGCTTCCTGTGGGCAACAGACTCCAGCAGTGTGTTTTGGTAACAGAGCTAACCTTACTGTAAAACAGAGTTTCCACTCAGATGAGCATGAAACATTAAATCTAACAACTCTACTATTTTATAGTAAATAAAAGTACTCAAGTACAAAAACTGAGTATGGTTTATTATTATTTTTGTAATAATTTTTTAGTATTATTTACTTCCTCAACATTTTAAATGTGTTTTTAAGTTGTCACTAATTACAGTTTTGATCTTTGATCTGTTATCAGTAGTTGGCCAGTAAGGCTTCAAGCTATCCGTGAATGGTCCCCAAAAATCCTGATTGAAGCACTTTTATTATCATATGTATGTATATTACATTTAATATAATACATTTTAGGAATTATATCTCAAAGGAGTGCTTCCAAATCATGTGATCTCACTTCAATAACTATTTTACAGTCCAACATAGTCAATATTTTGATGTAAGCTAGATGCAATCATTTACAAAATTTACATTTGTATCAAATAATTAGAGTTTAATCCATATTTTTGACACTTGAGCTTTTCTAATGTAACATTTGTCAACAGGCCAGTCAGCAGCAATCTAACAGCACAACAGATTGCAGTTATACTGACAAAAGTAAGTAATAAGCTATATTCACTGAATAAAGTTAATTTGTATTGAAGATTTTGTTTAAGGGTTTTTGCTTTTTTTTATGATAATGACATCATAATATGACAATAGACATTTAAAGCTTCATTTTAAAACAACAGAGCTTTAAATGTAAAAAATGCCGTCAGCCCGTTTGGAGTAATCACATGATCAGGTTTTATTGCAGAGACAGGATAGCATGATGCTAAGTTATCAGAGCTAACAACACTATAGCATAGCCTAATTAAAGTGAGATTGACTGTGAGGTCACTTTTCTATTTCTCTTTTTAATGATGTCACTCCTCACCCTCAGGTAATCGAGCAATTTTCCCTCCGTCTTACGAAGCCCCACCCACTGGGCGGGGTCAACTGGACCAGAGTACAAAGCAGAGCAAGACAGGTCGGTGCTGGAGTTGCTTGGCTAAAGAGAGACAGATGAGAATGTAACTGTTAACAGCTGGAAGAGTACTGGTAAAGTAACTCTAGATCAGAAGATTTTAAACTGTGAGGTGCCTCAAACAAAGGAAGGGGAAAAGATGAAGAGCTGAGAGGTGAGGCAAAGTTACTGTGTGTGGTGAAAGGAATAGGTGTGTGTGCAGGTGTTGTGAAAACAACAGCAAATTAATCACTGTAGTATGTTGCAGCTCATGGAGGACAAGAGGACTTTATAATTCACATATGTCATAACCATAAATTTCTTTTTTTTAAATATATTTTTTAAACATGGTGAGGTGTTACAATGAGCTCAGCAGCACAATGCAGCAAAATATGTCTGCTAAAAAGATAAAACCTTGTGTTGTGGTGGTGGAGTTAAGTTTTAGTTTAAATTTGTACTGAACCTGTCTTACTGCCCTAACTGCAATCATATAAGAACACATTAGCAGTTGGTTTGTATTTATAAAGTTAAAAATTTTACATTATGACACAGTGCGATCGTGGTAAATGAGGCTCTAAGCATTCAACCAGCCTGTATGCTGCAGAGGACGGCTGCATTCAGTGGACAAAACAGATCCACAGAAAAACCTCAAATGATACTCTAGCATTATGAAACTGTGAATTAATAAATTAATAGTTAGGGGTAACTATCATTGCTCTGCCCGAATTAACGACCATTACTAGTTTTGTAAAGGTAAAGGTACTTTATTGGTCACATATACAGCATACAGTGAAATGTATTCTCTGCATTTAACCCATCCCTGAGGAGCAGTGGCACCGTAGACCAACTCCAGATATTAGCCAGTACCCCGGTCAAGGGAAACCAGAGTACCCAGAGGAAACCCACCCCACACA